>PVKP010003513.1:0-107948 GCA_004027715.1 Plecturocebus donacophilus | reverse complement strand
AAAGTCTCCAAGAAATATGGGACTATGTGAAAAGACCTAATCTATGTTTGATAGGTGTACCTGAATGTGATGAAGAGAATGAATCCAAGCTGGAAAATACTCTTCAGGATATTATCCAGGAAAACTTCCCCAACCTAGCAAGGCAGGCCAATATTCAAGTCCAGGAAATACAGAGAACACCACAAAGATATTCCTCAAGGAGAACAACCCCAAGGCACATAATCGTCAGATTCACCAGGGTTGAAATGAAGGAGAAAATGCTAAGGGCAGCCAGAGAGAAGGGTCGGGTTACCTACAAAGGGAAGCCCATCAGACTCACAGCAGATCTCTCAGCAGAAACCTTACAAGCCAGAAGAGAGTGGGGGCCAACATTCAACTTCCTTAAAGAAAAGAACTTTCAACCCAGAATTTCATATCCAGCCAAACTAAGCTTCATAAGTGAAGGAAAAATAAATTTTTTTGTGAACAAGCAAGTACTCAGAGATTTCATCACCACCAGGCCTGCTTTACAATAGCTTCTGAAAGAATCACTAAACATAGAAAGGAACAACCAGTATCAGCCATTCCAAAAACATACCAAAAGGTAAAGAGCATCACCATAATGAAGAATCTACATCAACTAATGGGCAAAACAGCCAGCTAGCATTAAATGGCAGTATCAAATTCACATATATCAATATTAATCCTAAATTTAAATGGACTAAATGCCCCGATCCAAAGACACAGACAGGCAAATTGGATAAAAAGCTAAAATCCATCTGTATGCTATATCTAGACCCATCTCACATGCAAGGATACACAAAGACTCAAAACAGAGGGATGGAGGAAGACATACCAACCAAATGGAGAGCAAAACAACAACAACAAAAAAAACCCAGAAGCTGCAATTTTCGTCTCTGATAAAACAGACTTTAAAGCAACAAAGACCACAAGAAACAAAGAGGAGCATTACATGTTGGTGAAAGAATCAATGCAACAAGAAGAGCTAACGATCCTAAATATATATGCGCCCAATACAGGAACACCCAGATAAATAAGGCAAGTTCTTAATTACAAAGAGACTTAGACTCTCACACAATAATAGTGGGAGACTTTAACATTACACTGTCAATATTGGACAGATCAACGATATAGAAAATTAACAAGGATATTCAGGACTTGAACTCAGACCTGGAACAAGTAAACTTAACAAATATTTACAGAACTCTCCACCCCAAATCCACAAAACATACATTTTTTTCAGTATCACATTACACGTTTTAAAAGTGACCACATAATTGGAAGTAAATCACTCCTCAGCAATTGCATAGCATTTCACAGGTTTAAATAAAATATTGGTTGGCTGCTTATTTGTTATTTTCATCCCTTATTCCTTCCTGTCTCCATTGTTAAGCACAATTATTGGCATAAAAGAGGTTTTTAATACCCATTTTTAGACTACATTCTAGCCCGGGCAAAAGAACAAGAATCTCGTTCTCTCTCCCTCTTTCTCTTCCTCTTTTTTTCTCTGTTTCATTCTTTTTTTTCTTTAACTCTTTTTTTCTTTTTCTTTCTTTAAAAAAAAAGAGAGAGAGACCATAAGACTGAAAAAACACTCTTTGTGACAATAAGATAACAGATTTCAACTTGACTCTGGTATATCATCACATGACACATAGAAGACCCTGAAAGAAATAAAAATATTTTATCCCAAAATGTATCTCTTTGACATATTTTGAAATGGCCTTGCAAAATCTTTCCATGGGGGACATTTGCATCTGTAGAGAATCTCCATTAATGCAGCTAAGGCTTTCACAGATCTCAGAGATTAACTAAGAGTCTAACACCCTTTAAGGCCTAAAAAGCAAATATTTATTATGTATTCTTTCTGAAGGCTGGTACCAGGAAGTTTCAGCAACACAAAAAGAACCTTAGCTTTCACAAATACCAATATATTAACTGAAGAATTACTTTCTACTCACTTAAAGACTTTAGACAAAGCTTAACTCTTGCAATCAATTGGCAATTAGAAAATCTTTGAATCCACCTATGATCTGTAAGTTCCCACTTGAAGACAGATTGCCTCTTTAGGCTGAACCAATATGTATCTTACATGTATTGAGTTAGAGCCTTGCTTCTAACTTCTATCTCCCTAAAATGTACAAAACCAACCTGGAACTCCACCACCTACGGCGCACTTTCCCAGAAGCCTTTGAGAATCATCCCTGGGCTATGATCATTCTTATTGTCTTTATTGAATTAACCTCTTTAAATATTTTACAGAGTTTGTTCTTTTCAACAACAAGCACAAATTAAGTATAGATATAATAAATGCTAACTTTTAAAATTTCCCAATTAGATTGAGTATTTATTTCATGATAAAACATATAATAGTCTCTTTTCTTTCTGTGGTATTGACATAGCCTGTTGCTGTATGTGTACTAGCAGAAATGAGCAAGCAAATTTTGTTCATTTTTTAAAGAATAAAAATAAATTCAGTTTATATTGATCTTTCATCTAGAAGTTTTTTTTTTAAGTGTGACTTTCATCTCTTACAGTATACATTCAATAACAGTTAGAGCTTTAAACACTTTGGTTAGAAACTTACCACCAAAGTGAGAAAGCAGTAGGTGAGGCTGATTATTATGAATTATATTTGGAAGGTTGATTTCCAAAGCAACACACATTGCATTACTCTAAGTCTTGTTATTTACTTCAAATGCATATGGAGAGCAGCAGAATTATTTCTGTGTTACACAATCAAACCTAAACAACACTGGAATTATTGTTGTTGAATTTCTTACCACTTTATAGATGTCATTGGAATATGAATGCTATAATTAAGCATGCAATGAGTTGCCTAATAATGGGGTAGGCTTTCACTAAAGTAATTTTTATTTATTTAGAAAGAATTTTCAAATTCTGTTGACTTTTGTTCAAAGCTCTTAAGAGACTATAGACTTGTTCTTGAATTTTTAAATTTCAACTTGCTTCTGTATCCATTAAGCAAATATCTACCATTTGTTTTCTTTAAAAAGGGTGTTTTCTAGTGCCACAAAGAAATTCCAAAAACATATGAACTGTTGCAGTAAAACTCAGATTTTTAGACTTTATTAATAATCTTCTTAGCTTAAGCCTATTGCTTTCAAAGCAAGCTACTGAATAAGAAGGCCTGTGCATCAAGCAAACACACAAATAAATCTGCTTGGAGTGACAGACAGCTTCTTCAAAACAAGTTCTTGATATTTTGCAAACTGAACATTTTCTTTCCATATTTTTGTATTTTTCTTTACCATACCTAGAATTTTATTATTCATATTTACTTTAAGTTAGGTGTGTCTATCCCATGATTAAAATCCTAATCCTACTATCCATGGTTGATGAGGAATTGAGGGATGTTCTGTTTAGTCAAAGTTTAGTAAAGAAAATAAAATAACTATTTATAACTATAATATAATATAATATAAAATGTATTTTAAAAGACCTAAAGCAATTTTTTTTTTGCACTTGCTGAAAGTAGACTATAGACAATTAAAAATCACAAACTTCTGGATGAAATTTCTGTTTTGCTTCCAAGGCTAATTATTCTTAGAATGATAATTATTTTTATGGTAATTTAAGAACTTCTTTAGACCCAAAACATTCACTGTTCTTTAGCTTACTTGGTGACTATGTGTGAGAATTTTATAATGTATGTTTTTTGTCTTCTGCCCTTTGAGTGTATATAAAGATTATTTTCAGGGATAGTCATTATGCTACTGAACAAAAGCTAGTTTTTAACTTGCATTTTTAAACAGAAATTAGTAATTTGATTTTCTTTTCCCAAAACAAGGTTTTAGAACATCTTCCTTTCATTCATTATGGTGTATGTGGAGTAGGGAAATACCTGGATTAAATATGTGCTATAGAAGAAACTACAGATCACTCAAGTTAAAAACATAGGGCAGCAACCAGATGTAACCACTTTTATTAACAAGCAAGCAGATCACCTGAGATTAGGAGTTCCAGATCAGCCTGGACAACATGACAAAACCCTGTCTCTACTAAACATACAAAATACAGTCACCTTTTCAAGAACATATTTAAGAAAAGCAAACTCATTGTTAACTAAATATTCAATAAACAATACATGTCTAATGAATATAGTTTGAGAGAGCCTATGAACAAAGCCTAACAAATATTGCCATTTAAAAACAAGGACCCTGAAAACATATGGAATCCTGGAAGATTGTGAATGGAAATGCAAAAGTCTCCGGATAGAAAAAGTAATCCTGAGCAAAAAGAACAAAGCTGGAGACATCTCACTATTTGACTTCAACACATACTACAATGCTATAGTAACAAAAAAAGCATGCTACTAGCATTAAAACAGATACACAAGCTGATGGAACAGAATTTAGAACCCCAAAATAAATCTACACATTTGCATCCAACTGATTTCTGACAAAACTATCAAGAACACAAATTAGGAAAAGGAAAGTATTTTCAATATACGGTCCTGGGAAAACAATATCCACGTGTGGAAGAATGAAACTAGACCCCTATCTCTCAGCATTATATAAAAAGCAACTCTAAGTGGATTAAGATTTAAATGTAGGACCCAAAACTCTAAAACTGCTAGAAGAAAATATGGTGGAAACGCTTCATAAAATTGGACTGGACAAAGTTTTTTGGATAAGACTTCAAAAGCAAAGGCAAGAAAAGCAAATTAGATAAATCACTATATCAAATTAAAAATCTTCAACATAGCCAAGGAAACATCCTTTGTTTTCAGCGGTGAGACAGAATATAGAACAGGAGAAAGTATTTGGAAACTATGCATCTGACAAGGGGTTAATATCCAAAACACAGATTGAGCACGGTGGTTTATACCTGTAATCACAGCACTTAGGGATGCGGAAGCAAGCAGATCACCTGAGATTAGGAGTTCCAGATCAGCCTGGACAACATGACAAAACCCTGTCTCTACTAAACATACAAAAAAATTGCTGGGCATTGTGGTGTGTGCCTGTTATCCCAGCTCCTTGGGAGGCTGAGGCAAGAGAATTGCTTGAACCTAGGAGGAAGAGGTTGCAGTGAGCTGTGACGGCACCACTGCACTCCAGCCTGGGCAACAGAGCAGGTCTTGGTCTCAAAAAATATATATAAATACATACATACATACATACATAACCAAAATACATAAAAACTCAAACTCAATAGTAAAAACAAGCAAACAATTCAATGGACAAAAGATGTGAATAGTCATTTTTCTCAAAAGAAGACATAGAAATAGTCAACACAGATATATGTAAAAAATTCACCATCTCTAATCATCAGGGAAATGCAAATTAAAAGCACAAAGTTATATCACCTTACCCATGTTAGAATGGTTATTATCAAAAGGACAGGAAATAACCAGTACTAGTGAGGATGTGGAGAAAGAGGAACTCATATGCACTGGTGGTAGGAATGTAAACTATTACAGCCATTATAGAAAACAGGATCTAAGATCCTCAAAAAATTAAAAATAGAACCATCATATGATCCAGCAATCCCATTACTGGGCATACAGTCAAAGGAAATAAAATCAGTTATGTTGAGATATATGCATGCCTACATTTGTTGCAGCACTTACCAAAGCCAAAATTGGAATCTGCCTAAATGCTCTTCTACAAATGAATGGATAACAAATGTGATATTATATGATATATATGCATTGAAACATCTCACTGCCCCTGTACATAAATATGTTATCATGTTGCAATAAATGGCAATATCTCCTGTTTTGTGTGTATATACATATATATATTCATACATTTACATACATATATACACAAACACACAATGGGATACTATTCAGCCATAAAACATAATGAAATTGTCATTTATGGCAACAAGAATGAATCTGGGGGACATTATATTAACTGAAATAATCCAGTCACAGAAATATAAACACCTCATCATCTCACTCAAAGGTGTAAACTAAAAAATTTGGTTTAGTAGAAGAGAGTATAAGAGTGGGTTACCAGGGTCTGGGAGGGTAGTGAAGAGGGAGGAATCAGGAAAGGTTAGTTAATAGGAAGAAAGTCATAGTTAGACAGGAAAAATAAGTTCTGGTGTTCTATTGCACAGTATTGTGGCTACAGTTAATAACAATATAGCATATATTTTAATAGAGTTAGAAAAAATATTATTATCACAAAGAAATGATAAATGTTTAAAGTGATGGATGTATTAGTTACTCTGACTTGATTATTATGCAATGTATACATGCATTGAAACATCACACTGTCCCCTGTACACAAATGTCACACGGTACATAGATAGGTAATCATTTTGTTACAATTATATATATAATTTAATTAATAAAAAAACATAAAAATAAAAACAGTTTAATTGAAACAGACACACTTGTAATCTGGAAAAATAGAATCCCAATTACACAAAAATATTAACTTTTTTTTAAACACAGGAATTGATAATAGAGTTAACTGTATTATCTTTATGATTTCTTGATTTATCTCATTTAATGTTACCATGTATAAGAAAATACAGATGGTTCTCATTTCAGTATGCATATTTAGCAATTTAAAACAGTGATTCTCAATACTATCAGACCCACTTTTAATAACTAATATTTTAAAATGGTTGTATATTTAGGGAACAGGCTAAGCTCCCATAATAAAGACAGTCCCAAATAAAGTACCTTTAAAAATATGTCAGTGTATTTCTCTCTTAGGTAAAGGTATTTGTTTTGAGCTTTATTTGACAAACAAAAATTGTACATCTTCAAAGTGTAAAATGTGATGGTTCAATATATGCATGCATTATGTCATGATTACCACAGTCAAATTAACACATCCACACTGCTTATACTTACCATTGTGTGTGTGTGTGTCTCTGTGTCTATGGGGAAGACACTTAACATATACTAGCTTATCAAATTTCAAGTTAACAATACGGTATTATTAACTATAGTCACCAGGCTATATATTGTATCACCACAATTTATTCATCTTTTTTTTTTTTTTTTTTTTCAGATGGAGTCTCACTCGGTCACCCAGGCTGGGCTGTGTGGCTCAATCTCTGCTCACTGCAACTTCTGCTTCCCAGGTTCAAGCAGTTCTCCCTGCCTCAGCCTCCCAGGTACCTGGAACTACAGGTACCCACCACCATATCTGGCTAATTTTTGTATTTTTTAATAGACACAATGTTTTGCCCTGTTAGCCAGGCTGGTCTTGAATTCCTAACCTCAGGTGATCTGCCCGCTTCGGCCTCCCAAAGTGATGAGATTACAGGCTTGAGCCACTGCGCCCAGCCTTTAATCATCTTATAGCTGAAAATGTGTACCCTTTAACCATAATCTAACCATATCCATCCTAACCATAATCTCTCCATTTGCTCCTCCTGCTCAGCACCTGGTACTCTCTGATTCTACAGTTCAACATTTTTAGATTCCACTCAAAAGTGAAGTCATACAGTATTCGACATTGTGCCTGGTTTATTTCACTTAACATAATGTTTTTTAGGCTTACCTATCATGGTGTTTTAGGCTTATGGTATCATGTTGTAATACATGTCAACGTTTCTTTTGTCTTAAGGCTGCATGATATCCCATTGTGTGTGAAATTACACAATTACATTTTATCATCCAGCCTTTAACCCCTTCCTTCCTTCCCTCCCTCCCTTTCCTTCCTTCTCCCTTCTTCTCCCTTCCTTCTCCCTTCCCTTTCCTTCCTTCTCCTCTCCCTTCCCCCTTCCCTTCCCTCCCTTCCCCCTCCCTTCTCCCTCCCCCTCCTTCCCTCCTCTCCCCTCCCCTTCACTTCTCTCTTTTCTTCTTAACATATAGGATCTCACTGTGTTGCTTAGGCTGGTCTCAAACTCCTGGGGTCAAGAAATCTCCCCATCACAGCCTCCTGAGTAGCTGGGATTACAAGCATGTGTCACCTGAGCTAGGTTATATATACCAACTTTTTTTAATCCATCCAACTGTTGATGGACACAGGTTTTATTCTTATCTTGGTTTTTGTTAATAATGATGCCATGAACATGTGGTACAGATATCTCTTTGAGATACTTATTTTGTTTCCTTTGGTTGTATACTCAGAAGTGAGATTACCGGGTCATACTGTAGTTCTGTTTTTAAATTTTTGAGGAATGTCTGCTTGGAAGTTGGTCAGAGTTTCTGCTTTAACTTCGATATGTAAAAAGTTATATGAAATTTGGTAACCTCTGTGGGTTTGCTGACTGAACCATATTCTTAATCAAGTAAAAACAGCTCCCAATACAAACTGATTATATGTAATATCACTGTTATTTTTCGTTCTTCTATTTCTTTCCCATATTAATTTTTTTCTCAGTTTTTCTGTGTTCTAAGGCCTCTCCAACTTCTCCCTTCAAAAAAAGTTTGTTAATTGTTCATTGAATTTTACATATGTAGTGGAAGTCAGATGTGGCTTGTTTCTTTTCTATTGAGCAGGCAGTAGTACTTTCTTGATTTTCTGAATATTTATGGAAAGCCTAGTAGAAGGTTGAAAGGAAGCATACCAGGTCTTTCTTGAGGTTTTGCTGCCTTTTTGACCAGGAAGATGTTATGAAGAATTACAATGCTCACATTCTTAATTGAAATACAGTAAGAAAGTGATGGCATGTAAGTGAGCAAATACAAAATATGTCCTCACTTTTCCTCTTTATTAGAGATAATTCATTGTGTACAACTGATGTTTGTACATTGCAATAGCTATTCCTACTTTAGATTTCTTCCAAATATTTTTTTTCCCTCTGCAGTAATAATCACTACATTTTCTTTATCTTTGCATCATTCTCTGTTGTAAATATTTTCATGTTTGGGGACTGCGAAGAGGGAGTTGGTAACTATTTTCTCAGTTAATTAGGATAGTCAGGGACATGTATTTTCTTATTTAAAAATACTGGCTAGTTCTTTAGCCTTTAAGGAAGAAAACATTAATGAATGTCAATCATTTATTAATGATTTTTGGCAGATTGGTTTCAGGTATATGATAGATTGAGAACTAATATTATGATATTTTAACTGTCAAGAACAAAAATTAAGCAAAACTAATAACTAAAAATGTAAAATTTCAGCAACAAAAATGAATGTTGTAGAGCAAATGGAGTATTTATAACTCACATAGCTCACCAGAAAAAGTCAAGTTTTGCCATAGAACTCTAGAATGATTAAGAAATTGAGAAGATAGGATTTGAGGTACTGTTTTCAACAGGAAGATCTTTTGGAAGTCAATTTTAATAAGCAATTTGACATTCGGATTCCTTATTCCAAAGTTTCCAGTGACTGCTCATTCCCTATCCCAAGGAAAACAGAACATTGTGTTCTTGTGAGGTTGATACAGAGATCTCTGTACTTCCAGATACCAAATACAGCTGAAAGCAGGAGGACTGATGCTGTTCTGAAAACAGGCTCAAGCAAAGGACTGTATATTACTATTCAGAGACTTCTAATTCTCTCAAAGATTCTTCCTCTAGCAACAATGAGAATGCTGGTACCAGGATTATGGCCTCCAGGTGAAATTATACACACACACACTCTATATATATTTTATATAATTTGTATATAATGTATATTTATTTTGTGTATATGTTATATATTTCTTATAATATATTATACATATATATGTAAAACTTATTTCTAGGTTCATAGTGACAAAAATAACAGATCCCAAGTTGAAATGTTAAGTTTCTACCAGTTCACGTCTTCTAGTGGTATATGAATTGACAAGCTCCACACATTCCATAGAGCTGCCAATCAGAAAATTAAAGAACAAAACAAAACAAACCTTTAGAAAATGAACTAGAGGTAACAATGATGGAGACAATGGAAGAAATAAAATTGCCAAAGAAGAAAATATATTAAGGCACAAAATAATTTTAAAAAGGAAGAAAGCCAGTTGTGGTGGTGCATGTCTGTAGTACCAGCTAGTTGAAAGGCTGAGAGGGAGGATGGCTTGAGTCTAGGAGTTGGAGGTTGCAGTGCACTTGATCATATTTATGATTAGCCACCATACTCCAGCCTGGCAATATAGCGAGCCCCTGCCCCAAAACTAAACATTAAACAAATTTGAATAAATTTCAAAAATGATCAACAGTCATCCATCAGAATACCAACACATGACACAAAGAAATCAACAAATAGCAAACTGAAGAAACAGCAATCAAAGCCTATCAACAAACAAAAATCAACAAATTTTCCAAGAAGAGCAAATGCTGAATGCAATGGCTTTCAACTAGAATTATAAACCAATTTTATGTCAATCAAAGCTAAGTACAACATATAAAATTAGAACAACAAGTTATCAAAAAAAAAAAAATGAACAAAGAAAAAGTGACCTCCTATTTTGTTTTACTCAGGGAGCTAATTAAAGACGTAACTTGTAAATCCATCAGGTACAACAAGATACAGGAGATAATGGGAGATCTAGAAAACATGGGGTCCAAGAAAGGGAAAAGATATTGGTAGAAGGAATTTCAGGAAAATAGCATGCAGCAAACACAAAACAAAATCAGTCAAACTGGAGCAGAAGAAAAGAGATTTACAACTGGTATGTCTTTAAAAATATAAATCAATAAAAAAGGGAAAAAGAGAAACAGAAATGTTGATTTCATTGCTTGAAAGTGCTGAAAACAAAGTTGTGCTACGCTACACATAAAACTAACCAATAATGTAATAATTACTTAGAAAAAAGAAAATATGCAAGTTATAAATAATACTTTCTAATTTTATTGACCTTCATGATATAAATGTTTTATATTCATTTAGAAAATATGTGATGAATTTATATTTCAGGTATAAAGCAGAAAAAGTTTGTGTGAGATGGCAAGTTCTTTATTATAGTCTTCCCGATTAGAAAATGATATATACTATATAAAGCTGGAAAATAAATAAATAACACAGATATATCATTTAGAAATATATATTAATGTTTTTATCAGGTAAAAAGTAAAAACAAATAACAGTTAAAGATGTGGAGGACTGTAGCTTTAGTTGATTTTTTAAAACATTAAATATTTTAGTGCTATTTGTTTTCTTAAATATGTACATGTATTAATTGTAAAGACAATTTTAAAGACAAAAAGCTCTTAAAGTAGATTTAATTTGTGACACTACAGGTAAAAATCAGAAATTATCATATAATTCAATAATTAGTTAAGGATAAAGGAAAATACGTGTAAATGAAAACTTGTACAAATACATTAGCACAAACATATATGTACACAAAGGTACAACATTTCCTTAAAAACATAAAATTTTAAAGCCAAGTAAGGAAACATAAACTGGTAACCTACAGGACAAAAGCTACTACCAAGTATATTTTTTTTGCTTAAAGAAAAAAATTTGAGTTATCTGAGATATTCACTTCACTCAATCAGTTACGCTCCCACTCACTGCTATTTTGTCCCTAAAGACATTTGAATTTACAATGCTATGACTTATAAAGGCATGTTTTAAAAATAATTGTGGTTTACTTTCACATTTACTAGCTGATTTTCTGTACAATATTTTAAAAGTTATTGAAATGGCTTAAAATCAATATGCATCACAGTAAATTATTTAACTTAAAACTATAGAGAACTCTCAGTACGGGGGGAACCTGGGGTTAACTTAATTAACATTGTGAAGTTTAAATAAGAAGAGATTTTAGCATGCTATTGTTACTTCTTCTAGCTTTAAAAAATTAGTAAAAGGGCCGTGCACCCCTTCCCAGCCGCCCGGCCCCGACTGCCAGCTCTCCTTTGTCGCGCCGCCACCATGCTCTCCGTCTGCGTTCCGCTCGCGCTCATCACGGACCCGCAGCAGCTGCAACTCTCACCGCTGAAGGGGCTCAGCCTGGCCGACAAGGAGAACACGCCCCCGGCGCTGAACGGGACCCGCGTCCTGGCCAGCAAGACCGCGAGGAGGATCTTCCAGGAGCCCGCGGAGCCGAAAACTAGAGCAGTCGCCCCCAGCGTGGCGGATGAGCCGCTGCTGAGAGAAAACCCGCGCCGCTTTGTCATCTTCCCCGTCGAGTACCACGATATCTGGCAGATGTATAAAAAGGCGGAGGCCTCCTTCTGGACCTCCGAGGAGGTGGACCTGTCCAAGGACATTCGGCATTGGGAATCCCTGAAGCCCGAGGAGAGGTACTTTACAGCCCACGTTCTGGCTTTCTTTGCAGCAAGTGATGGCATAGAGAATGAAAACTTGGTGGAGCGATTTAGCCAAGAAGTTCAGATAACAGAAGCCCGCTGTTTCTATGGCTTCCAAATTGCCATGGAAAACATACATTCTGAAATGTATAGTCTCCTTATTGACACTTACATAAAAGATCCCAACGAAAGGGAATTTCTCTTCAATGCCATTGAAACGATGCCTTGTGTCAAGAAGAAGGCAGATTGGGCCTTGCGCCGGATTGGGGACAAAGAGGCTACCTATGGTGAACGAGTTGTAGCCTTTGCTGCAGTGGAAGGCATCTTCTTTTCTGGTTCTTTTGCATCCATATTCTGGCTCAAGAAAAGAGGACTGATGCCTGGCCTCACATTTTCTAATGAACTTATTAGCAGAGATGAGGGTTTACACTGTGATTTTGCTTGCCTGATGTTCAGACACCTAGTACACAAACCGTCAGAGGACAGAGTAAAAGAAATAATTATCAATGCTGTTCGGATAGAACAGGAGTTCCTCACTGAGGCCTTGCCTGTGAAGCTCATTGGGATGAATTGCACTCTAATGAAGCAATACATTGAGTTTGTGGCAGACAGATTTATGCTGGAACTGGGTTTTAGCAAGGTTTTCAGAGTAGAGAATCCATTTGACTTTATGGAGAATATTTCACTGGAAGGAAAGACTAACTTCTTTGAGAAGAGAGTAGGCGAGTATCAGAGGATGGGAGTGATGTCAAGTACAGAACTCTCCTCCCCAAATCCACAAAACATACATTTTTCTCAGTATCACATTACACCTGTTTTAAAAGTGACCACATAATTGGAAGTAAATCACTCCCCAGCAATTGCATAGCATTTCACAGGTTTAAATAAAATATTGGTTGGCTGCTTATTTGTTATTTTCATCCCCTATTCCTGCCTGTCTCCATCTTTAAGCACAATTACTGGCATAAAAGAGGTTTTTAATACCCATTTTTAGACTGCATTCTAGCCTGGGCAATAAAACAAGAATCCCATTCTCTCTCCCTCTTTCTCGTCCTCTTTCTTTCTCTCTTTCATTCTTTTTTTTTCGTCCTTTTGCTGTTTCTTTCTTTCTCCTTTTCTCTTTTTCTAAAAAAAAAAAAAAAAATTAGTAAAAGAATTCAAATTCTGAAAGCTGAAAATTTTTGCAATATTAATACAATTAATTTTGCTATTAATAAAATATTGTTGATTGCATAGGCAATTTTAGTTAAGAGAAAATGTTAAAATAACTAAAAATGTGTATCATCAATAATTTATTTTACTATATTTATCTCTGCCAAGTATTTTATTACTAAAAATACCACAACCATTTTATATAGTTCTATTTATATGGTTGTATATATAATAAATATATGCCTATTTCCTCAATTTTATAAAACATTATGTTATAAACCTCCATGATAGGCAAAGCCTAATTAATTTAACCATGGTCTGTTGATAATTTTATATGTGAAAAAATGCTTATTTGCAGATTTATTACAGCTCCAGGTAAAAGCCCCTCAAATAAATATTTTGATCTAATTCCCTGGTCAGTGTTTTAAGATGTTTTCATAACTTTTAGAGGAGCTTTCTAAAGGTGTTGCTTGATAATTTAATTCAAGTAAATGTGTGTTACTATATACCAGGAACAAATAATTTGACAACAACTATGAACAGTGTCTTTCATTCTGCTATAGACATAAGTTTGCAATATAATTGCTTATTCATTCATACAATCATATCAATCCAGATGTATTGTGTTTCTACTCTATACATGGCACCTTTGGGATTCTGGGGATTTACATTGAATATGATGCCATTCATTTTTCTTATGATTTCACTGTGAAGTAGGAAGTCAGATTAAAAAAAATTATAATTGTGCCATATAGCATATGTTACAACCAAATACTGAATATGAACCAAGTGCTCTGTAATTATACAACATAGAAGAAAGAGTAAAAATTATGCCTTATGTTGTTAAAAAGTATTCACAGGGAAGGAGTTATTTTGATTCTTATGAGCCAGGTAAGTATCATCAGGTTACAATATAATGCATTTTTCATATAATATGGTGGTAGGCCATGGCCTAATCATCCTCTCAGAAGATTTTCTATTGCTTCTAAACCCTTATGTTATGGTATGTTAGATACTTGGGTTCTGTGAACATTTCAGTATCCAGGACATTGGTTATTTTTCCAGTGATATGAAGAAAAAATGATTTGTAAAAAATGTAACACATTAACAACATGATCTGTTGGTTGGTAAGAGAGAAAGTATCCTGTGAAGAGATACGGGTACTCTCCTGATTTCTATCCCTCATGACTATGAACACGGATCCAGGAGCACAGTTATGAGAGGAATGGAGACCTCTGAGGAAGCCTGTATGCTCTATGATCTATTTTTAACTTTGCTCTAAAGTGTTGAAATAATGCCCAAGATAAACACACACCTGCTCACTTTAATGAAAAGAGATTTATTTTACTTCTGCTGAATTAATAACTTTCAAGTCTACTAGGAATCCCAAAATTGACAAAATAATCCAGGCTGTATGAATTAGCTACATGGTTTAAGGAATAAAAATTAGAATCTGGGAAAGCAGAATGGTAAGGATAAGCCATACACACCCTCCCCTTTTACTAGGATGGATGGTATAGCAGAATGTATTTTCCAAGATGATCTCAACAAGATCTCCCAGTCAAATGCTGTATGTAAAACATGGTGTTGAAGTGGGATCTATGTTTTCTACTCTTGAATTTGAGTGGGTCTTTGATTAAGTAAGAGACTTGGTGCTGCCTGGTTTCTGAGGTTAAGTGACAAAGGTGATATAACCTTCTATGATCCTTTTGAGATGCTTACTCTTGGAACCTTATCACTGTGCTATGAAGAAGGAGAGAGAACATAAAGTGAGGTCACATATAGGTTAGAAGCTAGAGGACAGCCAGAATCAACCCCGAAATATATTAGCACACAGCCATCAGTCATGTGATGCCCAAGATAGTAGCCACTAGGCACATATGACTATTTAAATTTAAACTTAATTGAAAATAAATGTAATGTGGTGTTAGTCTCATGTTCAATAGCCACATGTAGCTAGGCTACAGAATTGGGCGATGTGGATACAGAATATTTCTGTCATCACAGAAAGTTTTACTGGGAAGCACTGCTTCAGATGGTTCTAGCTGCAGCCATGGAGTCCCTTCGAGTCTTCAATACTCCTAGCTGAGTCCCCAGATATCATGGGATGAGACAAGTTTCCTTTTATGCGCCCTTTCCAACTCCTAACCTATACAATCTATGAGTATAATAATTGGCTGTTTTAGAGGCATTAATTCTGAGATGGTTTTATGCTGTATTAGGTAACTCAAACAGATTTTGGAAATTGGAACTGGGGTGTTTCTATAACAACAACCTAAAACATGAGACATTGAGTTTGACATCAAGTTATACATGGAAAATGAAAGGGCATCTGGGAGCCTTTTAGTAAAAAGTTAAAGGTTTCCCAGAGGCCTAAAGAACCTGGAGAAGGTTGTGATTGAGTGGTCAAAGAAAGTAGGGGAATATTGTTGCCAACTGGAGTAAAAGGGACACTTTTAATGTAGTGGCAGAAAGTTTGATAACAGTGTCACCTCAAGTAATGTGGAAAGTAGGAACACCAGTTAATGAACCTGATGATCTAGTGGAGATTTCCAGTTAGAATATTAACAGTGCCACACTGCTTCTTCTAGTGGCCTATGTTAAAATTCTATAGGGGAGATATAAGCCAAAAACAGAATGGTTAAGTATGAAGGAGCCAAAGCTTGCTGGGTTTGAAAATAAAACTCATTGTTATTCCCAGCCTCTACAGCCAGCAGGAAATTCTCAAAATAAGAAAAGATCTCAGAGCAGAGATCAAGCCCATGCACTTTTAGGAAAACACGATCTAAAGATGAAGCTAAGGGCATGACTGTGAAACTCTTTGTTACGGCTTCAGAAAGATCGAAGGCTGTGCCTCATAGACCTTACACATAAAAGGTCTTCTAAAAAGCTTAGGAGCATGCCTCACAGATATTCTCCTTAAACAATAGGGCTTCTTAGAATCTTAAGGGTTTTCAGCGACAGCTTCACAGTGAGTGTGGTGTTGAAGAAGTCCTCTCTTGCAGAGATCTATGTTTGTTATCTTTATTCCTAATGCAGTGAAGATTCATAAAGGACCCACAAGCTCTCTTTTTAAAGAAAACTGTGCTGATAGAAGCATGATCAGCTTGGATGAAAAGGGACAGAGACAGTACAAAGTGAAAAGTAAGATCTTTGGATGCCAAATTTCTTATGAGTAGATTGAAAAGGTGACTTCTTCAGAGTTTTATTAAATAATGGGATGATTCAAAGAGTAGAACCGAGAATGTAAACAGCAGAAGAAAGAAAGAATCATTCACAGGTCCTGAGTCACAAAATTGGAAATATGTATGTGTATTACTCACTTCAGAATTTCAATGGGTCAGAGAATGTTCGATGCCTCTGGTTTCTCTCTTTTTGAATGTCAGTGTATAATGGATATGTAGGGAGGAGATAACTTGTCTCTTTAATCCTGAGGTCATAGTGTCAAAACAAAGTGTTTTTGAGCAGTTATAACAGAGAACACATATGAAGGAGTCTTATTTGTACCACGACCTGATAAAAATGACAACGTTCTGAAACTCAAGCCTGAGACAAGTACTTTAACAGAATGCAACTTCTGGGGAATATGGTAGTCTCCCCTTATCCACGAGGGATACAATCCAAGCCCCTAGTGGATACCTGAAACCACATATGATACCAAACATTGTAAATATTATGTTTATTTCTAGATATGCATACCTATGATGAAATGTAATTTATAAATTAGGCACAGTATGAGATTGATAACCAATGATAAAAAAAAGAACAATTATAATAATAAATTATAATCAAAGTCATGTGAATGTGGCTTCCATCTCTCTCTCTCTCTCTCTCTCTCTCTCTCTCTTTCTCTCTCTGTCTCTGAAAATATCTTATAATAAATACTATACTCACCTATATTCTAACCACAGTGGACCATAAATAAATGATACCTCAGAAAGTGAAACCATGGCTGAATAAGGAGGACTACTGTATTGTCATGTCATTGGATGACTGTGTTTAGTAAGAGGAATATAAATAATATGTTACTAGAATAAGTACCAGTTATGATACATGGACTCAATATTTTCTGTCATTCCTCTTCCCTCTCCCCTGGAAGCTGGGCTCTACAAATGTTGGGCTGTGAGAAACAGAGTGGTACACTGACATTTTCTGGGCCTAGGCTTTAAGAAACTCATAGCTTCCATTTACTCTATCTTCAGATGTTTGTCCTTTGAACCTAGCCATCATGCTTTTAGGAGAGGTTGTGTATAAATGTTCTGGCTGATGGCTCCTGGTGAGGTCCCAGCTGACAATCAATCTTGACCTTCAGAACCTCAGCAAGGCTTCCAGTTTTCAAACTACCTCTTATGACCCTATTTTGAGCAGGAGGTGTGATGTATTCACTGAGCTCTGCCTGAACTGCAGATTTCTTATCAAATTAATGATTGTTATTGTTTATAGCAGTAAGTTTGGGACAGTTGTTCTGCAGTAACAAATAACTGAAATCTACCACATATAGCCCTAAGAAGCTCAGTAATGCCAAAATTAAGTGTCAAATACTTGAAATCCTTTTAGCAAGACAAAGCAGTATGTGAGGCTAGTCAAATGAGATTTCCATTGAATAAAAAAGGGAAGTAAAAGGTAACAAAAGAAAATATCCTAACGTTTGTGCTTATTTATAACAGAAATTAGAGGAGGAAAGCCATCTATTGAAGAAAAGGTGCATTTTTTTTCCCAACAAGAAACAGAAAAGGCAGAACTGATCTGGCAGAGGATTTCAGTATTCCAGAAATATTTTGTTCCATTTAGTTGTCAAGGAAAATAACCCTTCCAGTTATTCCATTTCAGTATTCCAGAAATACTCTGTTCCATTTAATTGTAAAGGAAAATAACCCTTCCTAATTTATTTTAAAAGAAAAAAAATTAGAAAGAAGAAAGACAATTTAAAAGAAATTAGAAGGAAGAAAGACAATTGCTCCTACAAAGATTAAAAAATTGTCTACTACATTGACAGAGAGATAAGATTAGGTTCATTGTCAGAGCTGAAAATTATATCCAGGCCTTCTCATACAGGGAGTATATGTAGGAACTTCCACGACCAGGCAGCTAGTTAGACTGATAATTTAATAATCTACTTGCAAAAGTAGAGAGCCAACTCCAGTAGTTGCCCCACTGGAATTCAACAAAACTCCTGGATAAACTGATAAGCACAATGTGACAAAACAGAACAGAGGATACCAGCTTGCTGAATACAAAACTCTTAAGGCAGTAAAGGTATCCAAAAACCTGTTTTGTTTTGTTTTTTCAAATCCAATTGACACTTCCCCCATTTTCCTTATACTTTAAGCCATCAATACATTATACATAAAGCATTTAGGATGATTTCCCACCACAGCTCATGGTCAAATATATCTTGAGATGGGTTGAGGTTGGCTGAGGACACTCATGAGATAACTCAGTTAACACCAGCACACCACCCTCTACATCAGTTGTTTTATCTTTAACTAATATAACAATCATCTAGGAGTCATTGACCAAATGTCTTATACTTTTGTGCCCCATATAAGGCTTCTCTCGAAATTTTCAGAAACAATAAAGTAACTGAGTGTTGATTTAATTAATACAGGAAAAGAGGGAGGCTGAAGCAGGAGATCACTTGCACCCAGGGGGCAGAGGCTGCAGCGAGCCAAGATTGAGCCACTACACTCCAGCCTGGGCGAGAGTGAGACTGTCTCAAAAACAAAAACGAAAAACAACCTGTTCTGAAAGTTCATTCTGGAGTAGGTAGAGAGTTTAATCTCATACTTCCATGATAGCAACAAGGTAAAGAAAAGTGTTATTCAAAATAAAAACAAAAATATCTTTTATACAAAATAAGAAAATTATGAGAATGTAACGAAGTGTCTTTCTTTCACTTATACTTTAATACATACAGGTCTCACAAAGATATCTGTACTTCAATTATTTGTCTCCCTCCATTATAACTGTGTAGATCCTAATCTTTTTTCAGACACAACATATTTAAATTGTCACCTTTCAGTTACTTTAATTCCTTGCCCCTCCTTTTGTCACTTGACCACCTGTTCTTGGGAGGGATCTCTTTCTGAAAGAAAATGGGATCCAAGATCCAGAGGTAATGACTAGTCTCAGAAAGGAGAACGCCAAGGTCGTCCTTTTAGCTATATGAAAGGAAAGAGGGAACAGTGTGAAAACAACATCCATGCCGTCAATTCCAAGGAGGAAAGGCATAATAAAAATAAACAAGTAAATATATAGAAGGCTAGTTCAATACTATGAAAGAAAGCAAAGCAGGATAAGAGGAAAGAAGAGTGATGGGGCTAGATATGTACAGTGGTCACAGTTACCGTATGTAAGCAGCCAGGAAAAGTCTCTCTGAGAACGTGACCTAAGAGAGAGCTCTGAAGAGATTTACAAATGTAGCTATGTGAAAGATACATTTTAAGCAGAGGGCCTAAGGCAGGAGCATGCTCATGTTTTATCAAATCAGTATGACTCAACATCTGGTGCTAAGTGACAGCTGCATAATGAACACGTTTGGAAGAGATGAGTAATTAGAATCCTTCTAAGATTAACAAAATACCTACTCATAGAAATGTCTAATATTTCCAGTTTAAAAATGAATCTAAATTATTTCCATAGTTTATGTAACCTATAATTTTTCAGAAAACTTTTACTCAGTTTTAGATCTCACTTTATTTCCTTTTTAAGTTTTATCTTTTGAGTTTTACCTACATCCTTAACTCTAAGAAAATGTCCAAATAGGGTCAAAGCAGATTGTTGTAGTCAAGTATTATATATTTACTAACTAAATGTTTAAAGGTAGGTTTATAATGGTTAATTACCTTGATGTGTCCCTTTGAAAGTTATCTTTGCCCAGGAAATGTAGGTCTATAGTTAACTGTCTTTTTTTTTTTTTTTTTTTGAGAAGAATAAAAGAGAAAAAAAAAGAGAGAGAAAGGTGGAGAGAGAGCGAGAATCTTGCTCTATTGCTCAGGATTTCATTTAAATCTGTGAAATGCTTAGGCAATTACTAAAAAGTGATTTATTTCCTATTATGTGATCACCTTTAGAATAGATATAATATTGAAAAAATATATATGTTTTGTGGATATGGGGTGGTAAGTTCTGTAAATATTTATTAAATGTACTTGTCCCAAATCTGTGTTCAAATCGTTTTTTTTGTTTTCTTGCTCTCCATTAAGTTGGTAGATCTTCCTCCATCCCTTTATGTAAAGTCTTTGTGTGTTCTTGCCTATAAGAAAGGTCTAAATACAGCATACCAATGGGTTTTAACTTTTTATTCAGTTTGTCTGTTTGTTTTGATTGGAGCATTTAATCCGTTTAAGTTTAGGCTTAATATTGATATATGTGAGTTTAATATTGTTATTTAAGGCTAACTAGATGTTTGCCCGTTAGTTGATGTAAATTCTTCATTGTTGTAATATTCTTTACTTTTTGGTAAGTTTTTAGGATAACTGATGCTGATTGTTCCTTTCTGTGTATAGTACTTCTTTCAGAAGTTGTTGTAAAACAGGCCTGGTGGTGATGAAATCTCTGAGTTCTTGCTTGTTCGCAAACAATTTTATTTTTCCCTCGGTTGTAAAACTTAGTTTGGCTGGATATGTAATTCTGGGTTGAAAGTTTTTTTCTTTAAGGATGTTAAATATTAACTCCCACTCTCTTCTGGCTTGTAGAGTTTCTACTGAGAGATCTGCTGTGAGTCTGATAGGCTTCCCTTTATGGGTAACCTGGCCCCTCTCTCTGGCTGTCCTTAATATTTTCTCCTTTATTTCAATCCAAGTAAATCTGACAATAATGTGTCTTGGGGTTGGTCTTCTTGAGGAATATCTTTGTGGGGTTCTCTGTATTGCCTGGAGTTGAGTATTGTCGTGGCTTGCTAGTTTAGGAAAATTTTTCTGCATAATATCCTGAAAAATATTTTCCAGCTTGGATTCATTCTCGTCATCACTTTCAGGTATACCTATTAAGCGTAAATTAGGTCTTTTCACATAGTCCCATATTTCCTGGAGATTTTGCTCATTTCTTTTTATCCTTTTTTCTCAGATCTTATCTTCTCGTTTCATTTCATTAAGTTGGTCTTCGATCTCTAATATCCTTTCTTCGGCTTGATCAATTCGACTGTTAAGACTTGTACATACTTCACGGATTTCTCGTATTGTGTTTTTCAGCTCGATTAATTCGTTTATGTTCCTCTCTAAATTGTCCATTCTCGTTAGCATTTCGTCAAACCTTTTTTCAAAGTTATTAGTTTCTTTGCATTGGGTTAGAACATATTTTTTTAGCTCACAGAAGTTTCTTATTAGCCACCTTCTGAAGCCCGACTCTGTTAATTCTTCGCAGTTCTTTTCCATCAGGCCTTGTTCCGTTACTAATGAGGAACTAGCGTCCTCTGTAGAAGGAGAGACATTCTGATTTTGAGTGTTCTCAGTTTTTTTACGGTGGCTTCTTGGCATCTTTATGTTTTTATCCACCTATCGTCTCTGTAATTACCAACTTTCAAGTTAAGTCTGAGTGGACGTCCAGCTTGTTGATTCCCAGCACCGGAATCTATGTAATTTTCACTGCAGCGACCCACAACGCTGGCTAAAACAGCAGCACTGAAATTCGTGGTGCTTTTCTGCCCGGGGATCTCCGGTCTGGCTTCTCAGTCCCTTTTTCAATCAGCTGAATGGACTGCACTGCCTTATCAGAGCTCCAAATATCATCCAAAAGGAGACCCAGTCCCGTTTACTCCGCACCAAGAGCAGCTGGGCCGAGGCACTGGCAAAACAGCTGCACCAGTCGAAAGGGTCGCGTTGGCGACCCGTGGGGCTCCTCCGCTGGGAATGCCCTGGTCCGTGGGCAGCAAAAATTAGTTGGTAAGTGTGGCGTCCACTCACTCTCTGTGCTTTCACTGGGAACTGCAATCCTGAGCTGCTAATAATCGGCCATCTTGTATCTCTCTCCAACTGAGTCATTTTAAGGAAGCCCTCATGGTACATTTGATACAAAGTCAGAGGAGATGTGTGAATTTAGTTAAACAGATCCATAGTGACAGCAAATGTCACATAATGTCACTTCTGCCACAACAAATTCTGTGTCATTTGGATGGAAGTGTCCTAATAAAGGGAACAAAGCAACTCTTGTTGTCTTAGGAAAGTAGAGTTGCTGTATATTCATATCTACTTCTCTATCCTCACTGAGTCCATACTGCTAAGCATGATTCATTTTTTTGGTTATTTTTGAAACGGAGTCTCACTCTGTCACCCGGCTGGAGTGCAGTGGGGCAACCTCCCCTCGCTACAACTTCTGCCTCCCGGGTTCAAGCAATTCTCCTGCTCAGCCTCCCGACTAGCTGGGACTGTAGGAGCACAGCATCACACCCAGAAAATTTTTCTATTTTCTAGTAGAGACAGGGTTTCGCCATGTTAGCCAGGAAAATCTTGATCTCTCCACCTCGTGATCCACCTGCCTCGGCCTCCCAAAGTGCTGGGATTACAGGCATGAGCCACCAAGCCCGGACCATGATTAGTTTTAAATGCAGCCCTATATAATATATCACACAAAAACCTGACTAATATGACCCCTAGCCCTACGTTATTTTTTTATCTTTTGCTTTACTCAGTCACACCCATTATTCATCTTCATCATGCCGATTATAGCATCCAAATTTGTGAGGTCACTGCATACCTCTAAGCTTTTGGGTTTTTTTGCACACTTTCTACTGTAAAGAGACCCTCTCCATTACAATTAATTTTGTAAGACTACATTGAAGGTTAATTTCAAAGCTCTATTGCCCAATGTAAAGTTGACTACTTCTTGTTTTGTAACTTTATAGCACCAAACATGGACTCCTAGTATTGTATTGTAGTATGCTGGAAGAGGACCCTGTCAGAGGTGGGCCTTCATCTTATTTATCTTCAAACCTCTAGCACTTAACAGAGTGTCTGATGGATGGTAGATATTCATGAAAGTTTTTGGTGAATATTTTGATCAATGAAATCATACACTTAACAATAGCTATCAATATTGAATAGCTATAAATAAATTTTAATTTTCACAAAACTCAGCAAGGTATATAATGCAACCTCTGCTTTATAATGAGAAAAGTAACTCTTCCTGATTCATTGATTTAATCCATATCACAGAAATAGTAACCTCTTTTTCATTAAAATTGGTCCTTTAGAAACACACCAACAAACAACACTAATATTTCAATAGCTATGCCTGTGGATAACTACTCTCTGACATTTCCTCCAACTTTTTATTTCACTCTTCAATTTCTTCTCTTTCTATGCTAACACACCTTTGTTTAATCTCCTCTACTTCATTATTTCAAAATCTCAGACTTCAGCAATGTGTTACTAATGCCGCAGTCTTAGCATCACTTTCTGGTTCAGAATTCTAACATCTGTCTCCCATTTCTGATTATCTGCTCTCTTGCACAGGGGCTGAGTCTTGCAGGCAGTCTGGACATCATGTTACAACAGCATAGTGATAATGCCCTTTTTATCTGGTAATGTTCAAGAAAACCATACTTACTTTTCTATGGCAATCCATCTTTCATGACTTTTATCATTTTTTTTTTCATTTCCTGCACTTCAGTTAAAATCCTACCCCTTAGCAAAGAAAATGTGTAATATGTTTTTATGTCTGTTATTATCTAGTACATTTGTATTAAAGCAAAGAAAAGATGATTTATTTGATGGCATCTTCTTCCTGACACTATCTGTTATCCTGTATTTTTATTTCTGTTTTGATTATTTTGTGAGGTATTACTCTATCTCAAGTTTAATTTTTCTTGATTCCAAAGTTATTTTAGAATATTACATTGCCATTGCTTTTTGTCACACTAAGTCAAACTCAGGAATCTTCAATATATGGATCTTTACTTAAAAGAGTCTCATAGCAAAGTTTCTGAAATGTATTCTCTGTGATATAAAACTCTATTTCTAAGGCAATATCTGAGTGCCTATGTTTCATGTCACAAATTTTGTAGGGTATTGATAATAATTCAAGTGTAATAACTCTAACAAGAACTATCTTGTTTTTAAGCAAAACAACATATATTTAAAAATATACCAATATATAAAACTGCAGATATGTTTCAGTTGCACATAAGTCATCCACCGTGCATCTGTGGGTGACCCAGATGCAAATTAAATGTGATTTAAAACTACTGAAGTCTAAGAAGTAAGTCAATTGCAGACTCAAGTGTCAATTGTTCTTAATAAATCCAAATAACAGGGCAAGGGCCCAGTTAGCAACCTTATGAAACTAGTAGTCCAGTAAATTGTCAGGCAGGGCAGAGCAGTCAGGTGAAAGGGCAACTGTAATCTTAACATTTAGGAGAAGTCTCAGAAAAGATGTTCTGTGACATATACACACTTTGAAAAGTGTTGTTTGCTTTTCTATTTAGCGATACTATACATGGTTGGCTTTTTGTTGTTCTTATTGTTGTTAAAAGCAGACCTTTTCTAGTCTCCGACTAGTTTGTCATAGATTTATCTGGCAAGGACATCAACTCTGAATGTTCTGAAAAACCTAGATAAGGACTTTGAAGCCCTAATTATTCGTAGTCCTCTAGCTTCTGAAGTCTAGCTAAAAGACACTGTAAACTATTAAGTAGTAGGTGAGAGTGTGTGTGGGGGGGGCAAGTATTGTGTGTATCCTGTGTGCTTCCCTTTGTCCTTATTTTCTAGAGGAGTCTTGATTATAAGAATTTAAAGTTTTTCACTTTAATCAATCAATATTTTATAGATATCCTTGACAAATTATTTTTTCAGAAAAATATTTATAAATTTTGATACATATACGGTTTATGTAGAAAATGCATTATGAAGAAAATCACAACTTTTTGACACTGTATGGAAAAGTTAAATTAATGATTCACTCAATACTTTCCAATTAGTTATTTTAAATTACAGAGGCAGAATTTATGAGTATAAAATGAATTTTCAGATTTTTGAATAAAATATTTCTTGAAAAATTATAGGGAGTAAACATATTAATCTATCACTGTAAACATAATTTTGGGTGCTAAAGAGAAATATAAAAGCATAACTCTGCCAGTTTGTAAAGGAAGAAATAGTTTCCAGTTCATCAGTTTATTTCTTATCGCTGTTCTCTGAAAAGTGATATATCAATGGAATCATTTTACAGAAGCTAACTACCCAAAAACAACTGCATGCTGAGGTTTTATATCTTTGCAAATAAAAATTAATTTATAAATCAACTCATTTTACTGAAAGTCTATTTTTTGCCAGGTATTTTCCACAAGCATACACAAGATTGACATGGTCACTACCCTCATGGAAACCCAGATAATTAAATCAGATGTAAAGAGTACTACTATGGAGCTTTTCATAGTGCCCCTAAACAGGTACTGAACTTATTCTATAGTGTTAGAGTAAGATTCTTAGGAAAATAGTTTTGTTATATTTTTTATTATGTTTAGTTATTATTGTTTTATTAGGTTTGGTTATTATTTTGTCCCAACCCTATCCCAGTATATAATAAATAAAAGTGATAGCAGCAAAAGAATAAAAAGTATAGAAGAAGTGAAAGAGAATATGAATGTTCTAGGTAGAGACCAGTACAGAAAAAACTTGTACAAAAGTAGATATTTAAAACGCTATAAGTAGTTATACATGACAGCAACTTATCATGAGAAGCAAAGTAGTGAGTATGAGTACCTCATAGTAGGTACTCACTAAAGATGTGCTGCTGTCCTTCAAGTCCTGGTGATCTGGGCTGAGGAGTTAAAGACATGAGTTTTGAGACAAAAACAAGTCAGGCCAT
This sequence comes from Plecturocebus donacophilus, assembly GCA_004027715.1. Classification (NCBI taxonomy): domain Eukaryota; kingdom Metazoa; phylum Chordata; class Mammalia; order Primates; family Pitheciidae; genus Plecturocebus; species Plecturocebus donacophilus. The sequence goes on along the minus strand of PVKP010003513.1, from coordinate 81,869 downwards.
TCCAAACCATATGTCTTAGTCAAAATAGATACATAGACTGTACTGAAGTAATATATAAAATCCCAAATCTTAATAAACTAACACAATAAAAATGTATCTCTCACATATACCTAACCGTCATATAGCTGAGAGTGCTCTTCCTTCTCATACCCATTCCATCTGGAATACAGGGCTTAAAGGTAGCCACAGAAGAGAAAGGAAGCTGGATTATTATGAGGTGTTTAACAGCCAAGCCTAGAAGTGGCTTGCCTTAGTTTCATGGCTTCTGTCCACCTTCTAGTCAATACAATATTACTTCACTTGCTCCAGATATTACTGCAAGAGAGGACTGGGAATGTATTTTCTATGCCACAAAAGATGTGGTATGAACATCAACCATCATCTCTACCAAACCATGTTAAGTATAAATGTTGCTATTAATAAAGTTGATAAATTATGTGCATTTTAAATGAGGCTAGCATGGTGAGGAATGGAAAATGTATCTAAACACTAGAGAAACTCTTTTTGGTGTTATCCTCCAAAAAAAATAGTCTAATCGCCCCATTTAGGAGTCTCTGGCTATAAGAATAATTTACTAAAAGCATTTATAAGTAATTTCTAGAATAATTAAAGTGATGTCAAGATGTTTATATGAGGACTAATGGAAAGCTTGAAATCATCAAATTAACAGAAGTATTAACCTGAAAATATTTCTGGGACTAATAATTTCTTAGAGCAGTTTTCAAGAAAGAAATAGGCATCACTGCAATAAGCATAAATGATATATTTTACAAATCAGCCTCAGTATTTCATAATAAGACTGTTTATTCTTAGTTTTACCTTTATACATTTCTTTTTCAAAAGATACTGTAAAGTTTTCTACAGGAAGCAAATTAATTTTTAAATTAAGCTTATATAGTTTAACGTAATCAATACCAAACAATATTTTTATGCTAATGATTTTTTTAATTGGACATATATTGACACTGAATAAGTATGAATAAGAAGACATATTTTCACATTTGAGAGTGAAATTTATATATAACCAGATCAAGATATGGCAAGAATCTTTAAGTCAGAATTCTTCTATTCTTATAGGAGATTAATGAATGTATATAGTTTGGGGATATGATATGACAACATATTATCATGTAATAATATCATAACAATCCTACCCTCCAAACATCTATCCTATAGGATTAAAAGCACCAGTATGTAAGGCAATTTGCATTGGGTCTGTAATGGCAATGAAAGAATAATAATAATTGACTTTAATAACCATCTCAATAAATGTTATTACACATATACTGTGGAATAGGATATATCTAATAAAGAGAATTTTCCTTTTCTCTTTTGCTCAGAAGGATATTCATAATGATGCAGGATGTTTTGCTCCTTAGCTCAGCTAAAATCTGAGTTCTTCTCATGACCAGGAAAAATTAGTCATGCAGACACATTGAAAGGTGAGGAGAGCAGAATTTATTAAAAGAAAGCTCTCAGCAAAAAAAGAGTGGGTCCTGCCAACAAGCTCCCACTTCACAGACTGAATTAGGCTGCCACACACAAGCTGAAGAGGCCAGGCTCCTCCCCACTGCCTAAGGCACAAATTCCTGGTGGTTCCACCCCTTTCTTCCGGAGAGCAGGAGGGTCCTTGGTTTGAGCCACTCCACATTGATTTATTTCCCTTACTGCGCATGTGTTAAAAGACAGAATTTTTCAATGTGGGCATGTTTAAGGAAGCTTCCTGTGCACAGTCACCTGGGTGGCATTTGGTTGTCTCTTGTCTCTATCAAGAGCTTATAGTTAAACATAAAAAGGGAGTTGCTGGGAACCTAAATAGTAGAATAGACTTTTATTAGTAATTTGATACAAGTATATTTGTATATACACATGATTACAATTGTATATTTATGACAAAAGTTGTAGAGAGTGGCATTATACTTGATTCTCGATACCTATTAATTTAAAAGGCTGGGATTGGGAATGAAAAAGATAAAATGTAGCAAACCAAAAAAGACGACAACATCGTAGTAAATAGTATTTTGTCCAGTGAAAATGCAATACAAAATCTAATCTATCATACTGTCTGAAACATATTAATATGGTTAAGAATAAAATCTGGAATATTACATGTACAAGTGAACATTTACTTCTTTAGCTGACTAGGAGGTGGGAAGTGTATGGTCTTGAAATTTTATTGCTTTAATGTTTTCAATAATCAAGTACCATTATTTTATTTAAAAATAAATACATGAAAACAGTTTTACATTATGATACATATTTGAAACTTTATGCTTTTTATATACTCTCAGCATGGGAATCTTGTTTTTTAAATACATTCTACTATTGTGCTGAAATATACCAGTCTCATGGATTACACCCCACTGTTATTTAATACTAGCTCAGTTGCTATGGTAATAATGAGGCAGAAAATTTGACTTTTCACAAAACTTTCAAAATTTTGACCCCCTTAACCTTCCATCAAAATCTGTCAAAATTGTTGCCTCCTTCAGGTCCCTTTTCATATTCTGTCAGTAAATCTATCAAAACTCAGTTTTTCTTATTCATATGAATTTGCTGAAAACATTTCCCCAAGCATCTTCCTCTGAGTTCTGTTAGATCAAACGCTACAGGTATGTGAACTCTGAGTAAAATACAGAAATTTTAAGTAATATGGTAATTATATTTTTTTAGTGAGAACCTATCACATTAAAACATATATAGAGCAAAATCTAAGGCTGTTAGGCTATCAAAATCTCTTCTTTTTAGAGGCACTTTTCCCACCTAAATACTTTCTCATCAGTGGCATAGTCCCTAAAATATAGGACTTGAAGGGGATACTGACCTTGTGTGCTCCTGGTCAAAGGGAGCTTCCTTTTTTGTAAATCGCAGAACTAAAAAATGCAAGAATGTCTGTCCCCAGTAATTCACATTACAGAAAGATCATCTGTGCCTACAGATGCCTATGAGTTTTCAGCACACTTCAGATAGTGCATTTTCAAAGGCCAGCTGCCTTCTATCAAGGCTTTGAAGAAAGGCTCTCAGAAACTGCCTGAGAGTAGTTTCCAAAAAATCTGTTAGTTACCAGCCCAAATAAACAATCTGATTTCTCAATTTTTTAAGCTGCTAGTTTTCAGAAAGGAACTAGTTATTTAACCTATCAAAACATCAGTTGAATAAAATTAGATAAAATAATATGTACTTAGAAGCTTCTAAAAATTGTGATATTCTGTTTCCAGGGTATATGTTATCAACTCAACAAACAAATTTTGAGCTCATACAGTGGGAAGGAAATAGCCCAGTGCTTAAAAAGGAAAGGAAAGAATACATTATTGATGAGTGCCCCTGGTTCATCACATTAAAGTTTACCTGTAGTGACTTTTCCTATACATTTAAGAAACTTCCACCAGGATCTTTCCAAGGAATAAATCTAAGTGAATAATGCAGTTCTACCTTGTGCCCTGATTTACATCGATGCACACACACATGCAAACATACACAAACACAAATCATATACATTGACTCTTACAGGCAATTGTTCAAAAGAAACTAAGCAGAAAAAAAGAAGAAGAAAAAAAGGCTTGAAAATATAATTTTAAATACTAAGGATTAACTATTTGTTAAATGAGCATATATTTGCATTTGTTACTGCTGATTGTCAGCCCCAGTATCTGATAAACTGATTAAGAGACGAGTGATTGAGTTCTTTAAGAGTTCAGCTTTCCAAAGCAATTCACTTCACAGGGGCAGAAGAATTTGACACAAAATGAAAACTAGCAGCTGCATTTCAAGCCAAGATTAAAGAGACAAAGCATTAAAATAGAGAAGATGATGAAATAGAGAAGACAGCTATCCCAAGCCTGTGCTTGGTTTTTCTAGGTAGACTTTCCATATTAACTTTCTTAACACAAAAAAACTGAGACTGAAAAGTATCTACTCTAGGTCTTATTTATCTCCATGTGACAAGTTTATATGTGACAAATTCAACCAAGTGCAAGTAATTAAAGCAAATTAAACAGCAGTCATTTTAATGTACTGCACCTAATTTGGACTGATATTATGGCAGCCCTATGAGAATAATTATATCTAAAAAATACCTTAATGCATTAATCCATTTATAATAATGAGCAGGAGGTTAGTGAGTTTTCATCATGTTTAACATCTGGTTTAAAACTGCATGAAACCTAGATTTAAAATAAAAGCACAAAAGTTGGCTAACATTTTAAAAGGAAAATCTGCTGGTCTATCTCTGCATTTCAGCTGCCTTATAACAAATTTCTAGACTTTTGATAATTCTTGTATATGCCTATCCTTTACTGAACTTTGCTATTACAGAGTACATCATATCTGACAATATTGTTCTTCAATATTACATTAAGCTGTCATCTTGGAGAGATCTATTACTTTTGACTAGTTTCTATCTGCATATTACACACCACCCTCTACAATACAGTGTATTGACAAGCATGCCACGTTGAGGATAATATAATTTAGAAAATATTATTACTTCTATTTCTAATCTAAAATGTTCCAGAGCCAACAGTTGCATTGATAAAAAAAAAAAAAGATAAGCATTAAAATATAAAATATAATTGCATTATGTTCTGTAGGGGAATGTAACATTTATTTAAAAGATAAATAAAATTTATTATCGGAAATCCTGGTTAGTCTCAAGATGACTCATGAGCACCCTGTGAAATAATGTAGTGTACGAATCTTACCATATTTTCAGTGAAGAATTTTCTTCTTCTTCTTCTTTTTATACCCTAAGTTCTCTTCTCCCATTGCTGAGGAAATGAAGAGTTGCTGTCTTCTTCCCTCTTGCATCCCATAGTTTGGTTTAAGATACCGGGATATGAAGTGAAAATTAAGATGAAGGCCTGAAAATCACTGGAAGCTGATTAGTCTTCTTAAAAAGTTCTTCTGCCACTACTTCCTCCATAATCCTCTTCCATTAATTAATGAACTGAATGACTGGGTTGGTAGTGAAGAAGTTGTTCAACAAATATTAATTAATAATTCCACTGGGCCAGGAGGTAGGCTAGATTCTAGAGTACAATGAATAATCAATTACTCTCCAGGCAAAAAGAAGTTGTGCCAATTGGGCAAATAATGCAACATCACATATATTATGGCAGATAAATTAACATGGTAACTGGTAGAGAGGCAAACTGTTGAGAAAGTAGCGATTTATTCATAAGAATTCATTTAGAATATACAGTACATGCCCTTCAAATGTAGATGAGAAGAAAGACATAAAATTGAATTACTACTCCTGCCCTGTCCAAATTTCAAAAAGAAACACATAATTTTCTTTTTTTTTTAATAATAAGCATTTATTATGTCACAGTTTCTGTGGGGAAGAATTAGGAAGCAATTTAGCTGGATGGTACTGGCTCAGACTCTCTCATGGGTTGCAGTCAATATTGGCTGGGGCTGCAGTCACCAAAAGGCTTAACTGGGGCTGAAAGATCCACCTCCAACCTCACTGTCCTGGCTGTTGGCAAGAGGCTTCAGTTTCTCACCATGAGGGCCTGTATGTAGGGCTGCTCACAACATAATAGCTGGCTTTCCCCAGAGTAAGTGATCCAAGGAGAAGAAGACCAAGGTGAAGGCCACAATGTCTTCTATGGCTTAGCTTCAGAAGTGCCATGTCACGACTTCTTCCATATTCTATTGGTCACAAGGACCAAACCTAATATTATGTGGGAAAGATCTATACAAGGGCATGAATAGTAGGAGGGGGGATCATGGAGGCCATTTGGAAGTAACTATCACAGGAGGCATGAGAAAATTCTCTTTACTGAGCAATGATCCACTGACTAATTTCCTGCCTCCCTGACCCCTAACAGTGTCTGTCTGTCTGTCTGTCTGTCTCTCTCTCTCTCTCTCTCTCTCTCTCTCTCTCTCTCTCTCTCTCTCTCTCTCACACACACACACACACACACACACACACACACACTCTCTCTCTCTCTCTCTCTCTCTCTCTCTCGCTTTAGACAGGGTGTCCTTCTGTCACCCAGGCTGGAGTGCAGTGGCATGATTATAACGCACTACAACCTCAAACTCCTGGGCCTAAGTGATGGTCTGGCCTCAGCCTCTCAAGTAGCTGGAACTAAAGGTGCTCACCATCATGCCCGGCTAATTTTTTCAATGTTTTTGTAGTAATGGGGAGTCATTATATTGATCAGGCTGGTCTCAAACTTAAGTGTAACACGATAAATTATTCAGGGAAAAGTACCCTGTGACAAGAATTAGAAGTCAACATCTGCTTTTTCCAAATTCCACTGAGGAGAATTATTTTAAATTTTCACATTAAGTATGTGGTAGAACGAATAGATAGTGGGAGATACTTTGAGTAAGTAAAGTAAACCTGGCTTGAGCTAAGGGTGAGTTTAACTTACCCCAACACTAAAGAGAAGTTTAGGGAAGAGATGCTGGTCAGAAGTATTTTATGATGAGATCTCTTGCTGGGAAAATTTTCCTAGAGTGCTAAATCAGGCTCAGATAAACAGAGTCTTGGAAGGGAAGCTCTGAAGATGCCCAGAAAACAGAAGATAGTCATGAGAAACATTTAGGATTCAGACTGGGATCTGGCTCCTCCTCTAGATTTTCAGAACACAAAAAATCTGAGATACTCTGATGTGGTCTGTGGAGGAGTGAATAAAGTTTGGAGACGTAATTTGGTTTAAACAGTTAAAGGAGCCAGGTGCAGTGGCTCACGCCTGTAATCCCAGCACTTTAGGAGGCTGAGACAGGTGGATCACATGAGGTCAGGAGTTCGAAACCAGCCTGAGCAACATAGAGAAACCTCGTCTCTACTAAAAAATACAAAATTAGCCGGGCGAGGTGGTGCATGCCTGTAATCCTAGCTACTTGGGAGGCTGAGGGAGGAGAATCACTTGAACCCAGGAGGCAGAGGTTGCGGTGAGCAAACATCACACCACTGCACTCCAGCCTGGGCAACAAGAGCAAAACTCCGTCTCAAAAAACAAACAAACAAACACACAAAGGAATGTGACATATGTCCATATTTATATACACACTATACATACACACACATATATACACAGACACACACAAACACACACATATATGTGTATATATGTATATGTGTGTGTGTGTATATATATATATAATTTTACTTTATTTGAGAGAGGGTCCCACTCTGTCACCCAGTCTGGAGTGCAGTGGCATGATCTTGCCTTACTGCAACTTCCACCTCCCAAGCTTAAGCGATCCTGCTGTCTCAGTGCCCCCCACCACCCCAGTAGCTGAGACTACAGGTGCATGCCACTTTACCCAGCTAATTTTTATAGTTTTTGTTTCTTCATGTTACCCAGTTTGGTCTCAAACTCCTAAAAAGATCCATCCGCCTCGACCTCCCAAAGTGCTAGCATTACAGGCATGAGTCACCATGACTGGCCGATATATTTTAATAATATTATATCTATAATTCTGTAAAATAATGACTATTTCTAAGAATGAAAAAGTAAGTGTGTCCCAGACTCTCACTATGCTATTCCTCAGCTTTATTTTTACCTTGTAATTTGTAGAAAAAGGCAAAGACATAAATATTTACTGAAGGTATATATGTATTCATATAACATTGAAGAATGTTAGGAATTACATTCAAGGAAACATCAGGAAACTTAGGCAAACTTGCCGATTATTTGACTGGATTGGTTATGGGTACTGAGGAAAATGCTGAGTATTAAAATTGACAGGAAATTCAATAGGATCAAATTCAACCTTCTTATATTTTAGAAAAGAAACCAGAGACCAGGAGGTCATATATTATTTAGTAGACTGAACCAAGACTTGAACTCTGTGTCCCCTGATTTGCATCCAGTGTTTAGTTCATTGACCCAAGCCACATTTGTGGAGTAGGCATCATGGGCACCCTACTCGTACCAATGCTAAAGCCAATAGTTTCTAAATGGAATGAAAAGTCAGGCTAGAACTAATTGTGTGAGAGTGGAAGGATTACTTTCAACAATACCAGAAGAGTCTCTCATAAAGAAACAGTAGAAAACTAAGGGCCATTTCAATGGCTACCAATTATCTCTACTGATTTGGATCCTGTAGGGGCTTAAGTATGTCAAGACTAAATTCATAATAACAAGCACAAGCTTGAAAATTTGTGTGAAGGTACAGAAGATTGCCTGGCAGGAATTTTAAATTCAAAACAGACTATATGTTAATCATAGGCTGTCACTACAGAAGGTCACCATGAGTTTCTCAGAAATTACTACAATATGATATTACTTCAGATAATTCATCAAAGTCTAAATAATAGTGAACAAATTTCCAGACTTCAGCTAGTTTCTCACAGTTGATCAAACTAGAAAAAGTTGAACCATGCTGAGACCAACATACCTGAGAATTTTATCTAAAACCATAGTACCACTTATTACTTTATCATGACAGATAAACTTGGCAGGCTGACATTAGTTATCTTCATGCCTAATTAGCACATATTTTCCCTGTTATCTATCTCCTTCCAAAAATAGAGGGCTTCAAAATCTTGTATGACAATAATAGCACAAAGTAGGGGAAAGGGTTAGGAAAAGAGACATAATGCAGCATCTTTTTTTTTTTGAATGTTATTGAAATTAAATAGAGTGTTTTAGGTAAAAATGTTAATTGCAGTGATATTCTCATTGGTTCCTGATGAGCATGGAGTAAGTCTGCGTGTATATTAAATGAATTTAAACTTTCTCTATAGGATTCTGGCTATAAAAACTAAAAATAAAATAATAAACCTTCTGCCAAAGACAGTGATTCGATCTTGAGAAGGTTAAGACAAACAAACAAAAATGATTAAAGAAACTGGGGGATATTTGACCTATGAAAAAAAGAAGCAACTATGACTGAGTACCAAGATACAAATTTACACAATATCCCTTAGAGCACTCTCCAGCTCTTGTGGTGGCATTTCAAACAGAACTCAGAAAGAAAGCCTCATCCTTACCTGTTTGAGGAATAAATGAACAGAATTCAGGGTTGTCTGATCAGCTAAAAAATTAAAGGGGAAATCCCAGAAGAAAGAGAACCAGTGATGGAGAGTTTTAAAATCTTGTGACAATAATAGCACAAAAGAGGGTCTGGAAACATCTATATTGGATGAATTATTTTTGTTTTGCATATTATAAAAATTAAGTAGACAAGGTGTCTTTTGTTAAAATGTTCATTGTAGTCCCACAGGCAGCCAGTGACAAAATAACTCATAAATATAGTAATTTAATGAAAAGAATTAAATTGCTGTGCTAAAGAATCTCTTTTTAATGCAAAAGGAGGCAGTAATGGAGAAATGGGAATATGAAATAAATAGAATATATGTAAAACAGGTACAAAAATGTCAGAAGTAAATTTTGCTGATTCAGTAATTACAATTATTGAATAATTACAAATTGATGAAATATTTCAATCAAAACCAGAAACTGTCATAGAAAAAAAAATGGTCCAACTGCATGCGCTGTAAAAGAGACAGAGATAGACTTTAGATTCAGAAACACAAATGAGATACAACAAAGAGGATGATAAAGATTGATACCAATTCTTCACAAATTCTTCCAAAGACTAGTAAAGAGAGCACTTCTCAATTCATTCTTTGAGGCTATTATTACTTTGATGTAACCAGAAAAAAATGTATATAAAAATGAAAACTAAAGACCAATATTAATTTTGAATATAGATGTGAAAATGTAGCAACAAATAAAAAGCCTTACACATCTTGACCATGTAGGATTTATCCCAGAAATGCACAGTTAAACACATAAAAATCAATTTAATATATAATACATAATATTAAAAAGGAAAAAGGACAAAATTACATTATCATGTTGACTGGCAGAGAAAAAGCGTTTGATAAAATTTCATATCCCTCTCATGATTAAAAAAAAAAAATGAACGAGGAATAGAAGTGAACTTCTTCCAACTGATAAAGCATATTTGCAAAATTTAGTAGCTACCATTGCATTTGATGGCAAAACACTGAAAGCTTTCCCTCTGAAATGAGGAAAAATGCAAGAATTACTATTTTTACTATTTCTGTTCAACACACTACAGGACCTAGAAGGGTAATTAAGCAAGAAAAAAAGTACTTATGATCATAAAGAACATGAATCTATCTCTATTTGAAAATACATCTTGCATATAGAAAATCCTAAGGAACACACACACACATAGAGAATGTAAATGAATTCAGTAAAGAATGATGGTGGTATTTTGGTGGGAATTGCACTGAATTTGTAGATTGCTTCTGGTAGTATTGTTATTTTCACAATATTGATTCTACCTACCCATGAGCATGGGATGTGTTTCCATTTGTCTGTGTCATCCATGATTTCTTTCAGCAGTTTTTTGCAGTTTTTCTTGCAGAGGTCTTTCACCTCCTTGGATAGGTATATTCCTAAATATTTTGTTTTATGTTTTTTGCTGCTATTGTAAAAGGGATTGAGTTCTTGATTTGATTCTTAGCTTGGTCACTGTTGGTGTATAGCAGAGCTACTGATTTATGTACATTAATTTTGTATGTGGAAACTTTGCTGAATTTTTTTGTCAGTTCTAGGAACTTTCTGGAGGAGTCTTTAGGTTTCTAGGAAAATATCATCAGCAACAGTGACAGTTTGACTTCCTCTTTACTGATTTGAATGCCCTTTATTTCTTTCTCTTCTGATTGCCCTGGCTAAGACTTACAGTACTATGGTGAAGAGGAGTGGTGAAAGTGGGCATCCTTTTCTTGTTTCAGTTCCCAGAGGGAATGCTTTCAACTTTTCCCTATTCACTATTATGCTGGCTGTGGATTTGTCATAGAGGGCTTTTATTACATTGAGAAATGTCCCTTGTATGCTGACTTTGCTGTGAGTTTTAATCATAAAGCAATGTTAGATTTTGTCAAATGCTTTTTTTTGCATCTATTGAGATGATTATGCGATTTTTGTTTTTAATTCTGTTTATGTGGTTTATCATATTTTTTGACTTTTTTTTTTTTTTTTTGAGACAGAGTCTCACTCTGTCATCTAGGCTGGAGTGCAATAGTATAATCTCAGCTTACTGCAACCTCCACCTCCTCCATAGGTTCAAGCAATTCTCCTGCCTCAGCCACTCAGGTAGCTGGGATTACAGGTGTCTGCCACCACATCTGGCTAATTTTTTATATTTTTAGTAGAGACAAGGTTTTACCATGTTGGCTAGGATGGGACTTGTGAAGGATAAACCAACCTTGTATCCCTAGTATAAAATCCACTTGACCACGACAGATTAACTTTTTGATAAATTGTTGGATTTGGTTAACTAGTTTTTTTTTTTTTTTTTAAGGATTTTAGCATCTATGTTAATCAGGAATATTGGTCTGTAGTTTTCTTTTTTGGTTATGTCCCTTCCTGGTTTTTATATTATGGTGATACTGACTTCATAGGATGATTTAAGGAGAGTTCCTTCTTTCTCTATCTCGTGGAATCCTATCAAGAAGATTGGTACCAATTACTTTTTTAATGTCTGTTAGAATTCTGCTATGAATCCATCTGGTCCTGGACTTTTTTTTGTTGGTAATTTTTAATTATAATTTCAATCTTGCTGCTTATTATAGGTGTGTTCAGAGTATCTATTTCTCTCTGATTTAAACTAGGAAGGTTGTATCTTCCCAGGAATATATCCATCTCTTCTATGTTTTCTATTTTATGTGCATAAAGGTGTTCATAGAATAATCTTTTGTATTTCTGTGTGTCAGTTGTAATATCTACTGTTTAATTTCTAATTGAGCTTGTTTGGATTTTCTGGCTTCTTTTCTCAGTTAATCCTGCTAATGGTCTGCCCACTTTATTTATCTTTTAAAAGAACCAGCTATTTGTTTCATTTATATTTTACAATGGTTTTTTGTTGTTGTTTGTATGTTTCAATTTCTTTTAATTCTGCTCTCAACTTGATTATTTCCTTTCTTTTGCTAGATTTAGATTGGTTTGCTCTTGTTTCTCTAGTTCCTTGTGCTGTATTGTCTGTGCTTTTTTCAGACTTTTTGATGTAGGCATTTAGGGATATGAACTTCCCTCTTAGCTCTGTCTTTGCTATATCCCAGAGGTTTTCATAGCTTGTGTCACTATTGTCGTTCAGTTCAAAGAATTTTTTAATTTCTTTCATTTTTGATCCAAAGATCATTCAGGAGCAGGTTATTTAACTTCCATGTATTTGCATGGTTTTGAAGGTTTATTTTGGAGTTGATTTCCAGTTTTATTCCACTGTGGTCCAAGAGAGTGCTTGACGTAATTTCAATTTTCATAAATTCACTGAGGCTCATTTTGTGGCCTATCATAAGGTCTATCTTTGAGAAAGTTCCAAGGACTGTTGTATAGAATGTATATTCTGCAGCTGTTGGGTAGAATGTTCTGTAAGCATCTAAGTCAATTTGTTCCAGGGTATAGCTTAAACCTACTGTTTCTTTGTTGACTTTTTGTCTTGATGACCTGTCTAGTGCTGTCAATGGAAGCAAAACTGAAGTCCCCACTATTATTGTGTTGCTGTCTATCTCATTTCTTAGGTCTGTTAGTAATTGTATTATAAATTTGGGAGCTCCAGCATTAGGTGCATATATATTTAGGATTGTAATATTATTTTCTGTTGAACAAGGCCTTTTATCACTATATCATGTCCCTCTGTATTTTTTAACTGTTGTTGCTTTAGTATTTGTTTTTTCTGATATAATAATAGCTATTACTGCTCACTTTTGGTGTTCATTTACATGGAATGTCTTTTTCCATCCCTTTTCCTTACGTTTATGTGAGTCCTTATGTATTAGGAAAGTATTTTGAAGGCAGCAGATATGGTGAATTCCTATCCATTTTGCAATTCTGTACCTTTTAATTGGACCATTTAGTTCATTTACATTCAATGTTAGTATTGAGATGTGAAGTACCATTCCTTTCATCATGTTATTTGTTACCTGTGTACCTTGGTTTTTTGTTTTTTGAGTTTTTTGAGTTGTATTTTTGTTTTTTAGGTCCTGTGAGATTTATGCTTTAAAGAGCTACTGTTTTGATGTGTGTCCAAGATTTGTTTCAAGATTTAGAGCTCCTTTTAGCAGTTCTCATAGTGCTGGCTTGGTAGAGGTGAATTCTCTCAGCATTTGTTTGTCTGAAAAAGACTCTATCTTTCCTTCACATATGAAGCCTACTTTTGCTGGATACAAAATTCTTGGCTGATAATCGTTCTGTTTGAGGAGGACAAAGATAGGACCCCAATCACTTCCAGCTGTAAAGTTTCTGCTGTTAAAATGATAGGTTTTCTCTTATAGGTTACCTAGTGCAGGTTTTCTCTTATAGGTTACCTAGTGCGTTTGCCTCACAGATCTTAAAATTGCTTCCTTCATCTTAACTTTAGATAAACTGAAGACAATGTGCATAGGTGATGATCATTTTGCAATGAATTTCTCAGGTGTTTTTTGAGCTTCTGGTATTTGAATGCCTAGGTCTCCAGCTAGGCTAGGGGCATTTTACATGATTATTCCCCTAAATATATTTTCCAAACTATTAGGTTTCTCTTCTTCCTCAAGAGCACTAATTATTCTAAGGTTTAGTTGTTTAACATAATCACAGACTTCTTTGAGGCTTTGTTCATATTTTCTTATTCTTTTTGTCTTTGTTGGACTAACTTAATACAAAGACCTTGTCTTTGAGCTCTGAAGTTCTTCCTTCAGCTTGTTTGATTCCATTGCTAATACTTTCCAGAGCATTTTTCATTTCTGTGTGTCCATTGCTTCCTGAAGTTTTGATTGTTTTTATTTATGCTGTTTCACTGAATATTTCTCCCTTCATTTCTTGCATCATTTTTTTTTTTAATTTCCTTAGATTGGGCTTTGCCTTATCCTGGTGCCTCCCTGATTAGCTTAATAACTAGCCTCTGACTTCTTTTTTCAGGGGAATAAGGGATTTTTTCTTGGTTTGGATTCATTGCTAGTGAGCTGGTGTAATTTCTGGAGGGTGTTAAAGAACTTTGTGTCATATTACCAGAGGTGGTTTTCTGGTTCCTTCTTATTTTGGTAGGCTCTGTCACAGAAAAGGTTTAGGACTCCAGGCTGTTGTTCCAGTTCTTTTGTCTTATGGGGTATTCCCTTGATGTAGCACTCTCCCCCTTTCTCTAAGGACGTGGCTTCCTGAGGGCCAAGATGTAGTGATTGTTATCTCTCTTCTGGATTTACCCACCAAGCAAGTCTACGAGGCTTCAGGCTGTTTCTGGGGGTTGTCTGCAGAGTTCTGTGATATAAATCATCTGTGGGTCTCTTAGCCATGTATACCAGCACCTGCTCTGGTAAAGATGGTAGGGGGTTAAGATGGACTCCCTGGCTTGGGTTGCTTAATGCACTATTTTTGTAGTGGTTGGCCTCCTGCCAGGAAGTGGTGCTTTCAATAGAGCATCAGCTGTGACAGTATGGGGAGGATCAGGCAGTGGGTGGGGCTCTAGAACTTCAAAGAATATATGTCCTTTTAAAAAGTGGGTAAAAGATATGAACAGACACTTTTCAAAAGAAGACATTTATGTGGTCAACAAACATATGAAAAAATGCTCATCATCACTGGTCATTAGAGAAATGCAAATCAAAACCATACGGTGATACCATCTCACACCAGTTAGAATGGCGATCATTAAAAAATCTGGAGACAACAGATGCTGGAGAGGATGTGGAGAAATAGGAACACCTTTACACTGTTGGTGGGAGTGTAAATTAGTTCAACCATTGTGGAATACAGTGGGGTTATTCCTCAAGGATCTAGAAATAGAAATACCATTTGGCCCAACAATTCCATTACTGAGTATGTGCCCCAAGGATTATAAATCCATCTATTATAAAGACATGCGCACATGTTTACTGCAGCACTGTTTACAATAGCAAAGACTTGGAACCAACCCAAATGCTCATCAAAGATAGACTGGATAAAGAAAATGTGGCAAATATACACCATTGAATACTATGCAGTCATAAAAAAAGGAAGAGTTCATGTCTTTTGCAGGGACATGGATAAAAATGGAAACCATCATTCTCAGCAAACTGACACAAGAACAGAAAACCAAACACTGCAGGTTCTAATTCATAGGTGGGTGTTGAACAATGAGAACACATGGACAACAGGGAGGGAAACATCACACACTGGGGTCTGTTGGGGGGTTGGGGGCTAGGGGAGGGATAGCAGTGGGTGGGGAGAATGCGGAGGGACAACATTAGGAGAAATACCTAATGTAGTTGATGGGGGAATGGAAGCAGCAAACCACCATGGCATGTGTATCCTTCTCCCTGTGGCCTTTTGTCAGTGCCTCTGGTTATCCTAACCAAGGAACCCTGTGAAGCAGGGCAAAAATGACTTGCTAGGGGACCCAGCAAGCCCAAAGGGCTTTTCCTGCTGCTTCCTCTACCCTTGTATTTCACTCTGCTCTCTAAATTGACTCAGCTAAGTTCAGGTCAGAATCATCTCCTGTAATCTAGACGTTCAAGTTCCCCAGTGGGGGTGTGTATTTCAGGGTAGGTGATTTCCCTTTCCTTTCTCCACAGTTTGGGCATTCACAGTATTCGGGGTATCTCCTGAATCCTGCAGGAGCAATTCACTTCCTTCATAGGGTTTGTGGGTTCTCTTGGCTTTCCTAATGTATACCTGCAGTCATTCTGGAGCAAAAGTTTATGATGCAAGCCGCCACAGGCCACTCTGTCTGTCCCAGTGGAGGCTGCAATACAGTCCTGCCTCCCATCCACCATGACGATTCCCTCTTTGTTGAGGTTATTCAAATTAAGATTAATAAACCCATTCAAATATTAGAAGTATGTTAGAATATGTACACTGAGAGAGAATATGAGAATATACTACAAATCTTACTATATTTGTGGTTAAAATTACAATGTATACTGCAATATTTTAACATCTATGCATATTACGGTTACTTTCCGGTATAAGTTAGTAATTAAGTATATCTGTTTACATTACTGATAAAACATATGTAGAGTGTTAAGCATAATAAAATACATGCTTACTTATACTTTGTCTCCAAAATTCATTTTTTCTTGGTTATCAGTATCCTTATAGCCTCAATAAAGTTGAATTTAGAATATAAAACAATATGAAAAAATAGTCTCTTCTCAGCATATGTAAAAACAAACTTTTTTTTTTTACTTTAATGATTTAATTTAAGGTTATACAATTCTACCATTATTTATACCTTATACTGTAAACTGATACACTAGATCTCTGCTGCTGTCAAGTCTTTTTCAATTTGAATTTCTTTACATAAATTAAGTGGACACCACATTCAACTCAGACACCACATCTAGATACTGAGCCTCATTTGTTACCCAATAAGCACACAAAAATAAATATAAATGAATAAGTTGATCATTTTGAATGAACAATATCCTTAATTGAATCTTGGCTCATTTTCACATAAGTGGTTAGGATTTGATGTTATATGTGCAGGGATTTTTACAGATGTTCAATTTGTTTTATTAAGTTTGGCAAAGAAAAGAGTTCTGCTTTTGGTTATTTATACTCAATATGAAAAATGTTCAATATGTTTAATAATTTCACCAAGTATACCTAGATCAATTAAAAACATCAAATTGTCTGAGAATAAAATAGGCCTTATAAATCCCACAAAGCACATAAAAATATTAACAATGCAACATTATTTTCAATGTAGAAACCATCACTGAGTAAAATATACATTATATTTCATATTACAAAATTTTTCTAAGAACTGTTTACTTGATATTATGCTTAAATTTATGACCATGTTTGGGGAAATTTTCATCTATGTGTACTTTAATCTGGAATAATAGAAACTAAGCTATCAAACGCATTTGTCTAGCACTACATCTAATTGATGAGTCTGAATTTAAAAATTAGTGATTTAACTGGCCATTTTTTTTTTTACAATCTAGTGCTGGTATTTTTAAGAAACTATCTGAATAAATTGTGTAAGTATGTATAAGAGTCATAGTATTTAGTCCAACATTCAGTTTTCTCATACTATAATGAAGACCTAGAGGAGTTATGTAATTTGCCCAAGTTACAAGACTGGTTAATAACTGAAATGAGATCAGAATTTAAGACCTTTGCTATAATTTTTGGTTATCCTTCAATTATGCTAGTCTTCTTTTTGCCTTACAACCAATCTATTAAGCTGAAATAATTCTCCAAAATATATCTGCATAATATACTTTGTTTAATGTACTGTTTAATTCCTATTATTGGCATTACCATTTTAAATATGGTGGATCTTCGGGCTTTAGGGATAATAAAATGAAGTGTGAGAAGTTCTGTTATACAGACTCAGAAATTTCTATTTATTCCGGAAGCTTATTGTGCCATTAGAACTAGGTTAGGTACACAACTCTCCAAATTTAAGGGGGTGTGTTTTGAACCATGTATGTACAATAAGTCAGCGGTTCCATTGTGAATGGTACAATCTATTTATCTAAGAGTATTATTTTGTTTAAGAGAGACCCCATGATCACCACAACTTTAATCTCCAATTTGGAGAAACTGTGAAAGTATTACCCAGTCTTCTCACTATAAACCTTAAACATCTTATTATAGTCAGAAATACATGGATACCACAGGTGTTATTTGTCTTCCTCTTATTCTTCACCAATAGGTCAGATAAATAATGTAAAGTTTATAATTATACTTGTTAACTGTTTAAAGTTCAAAGATTTTTCAAAACAAAGTCTATTGATTTCAAGGTGGTTTAACAGGTATCAAAATAACAAAATCTTTTAATTCTGAAGACAATGGAAAATTCTCATGAAAATCAGCCTCACATCTGTCATCACAGTAACCTATGAGGTCTCTCTGGTATGATAGTTGCTCATCTTTCCACACTCACTTTCCACTACACTGCAGCTTTCTCACCCAGCTCCAGCCATAAGGTCTCTTTTTAGCTCCTGAGAAGCATCACATTTTTTCTATCTTAGAATGTTCTATTTTCTTCTCCTTGCCTTTCACATGGCTAAATCCTGCTCATCTTTTGAATAGCAGCTTAAATGTCACTTCTACAGAAAGTCTAAATTAAACTTTCTTATTATTATATTTCATATTGCCTACACATTTTATTAGTATAATTTGTACGTATATTTGTATTAATTTACTCATGTCAAAAGATAAACTTTTAACAAATTTTAAGACATTAGTGACTTTTTTATTTGTGATTCATGAATTGGGCAGCATCTCATTTTATAAAATAGAATAGGTGCTCTGATAAGCTAAGCAGAGAAAGTGAGCATTATAGGTAAAGTAAAACATGAAGAAAGTAGAAGAAAAGGATAAAAAGTGGATTGGTCATTTCAGTTACTTTCCTTATAGGATAAAAATGAGGGGGCTTTCTTATGCCAGATCAATTTGACTGAGCCATTTTCAATTGATTGCTGCAAATCTCCTATTTTTAGGAAAAAAAAACTGGCTTCTTTTAAAGTTGTTTGATTATGTGGTACCTAGCAAGACTGACTCCATTCTGGTTTTGCCAGGTTTGTTGGAGCCTAGTTCAGGTGCTTAGTTCAAAACAATCACCTCCTATAAATTGTACTTAACACTCATCAAAATTATTTAATATTTATATTTTTCACAGACAGTACTAAGATGGCTTGAGATAGATATCTTTTATTACTATTCATATGAAGATTTTGCTCTTGGTAGCATATGCTTAATTTTTGCTGTTCTATGAAATGAAATATGGCTATACCCAATAATGGATTCCCAAATGTATATCTCTGTCACTTCTCCCTCTAATTTCTAAAATTTCCCCAATGTCTTGACTCCAGTCCACCCACTTAGTAAAACAATATTATGTCTTTTGTCCAAATATATGCCAAATCTCATACCAAACTGTGTCCTCTGAAATGAGCCAGTTCACACAGTAAAAATCACGTAACAATAAGGTAATTCCTATTGGTATCTGTTTACCTATACTTTAATTATATATTGTAAACAGGAAGTAAAGTATTATTTGAATATTTTGTGAGTAGTTTATACTATGAAAATGCATTCTCTTTTGTTTTCTACATTTGCTATGCCAAGGTTCAATTTATTTAATTCTATTAATCAAATAAACTATATAAAATTAAAGAGTTTATAAATCTAAGTACGAACAGATGCCCAATAATAAATTAACATGTCATCTTCTGGAAATTTTTAGTTCACACTGATTATCTCTAAAAAAAAAAAGTGGAATATTTGGTGTTACAGCAATATGCTCAAAATAACAGACATGACATTTTACTTTTATCGAACCTAGGTTTATTGTTAAAAGTAGCTAATTTTATTGTATGACAAGGTAAGAAAGCAAGTTGCTTACAGACTAGAACATGTACAAAAGGCAATTTGCTTCTGTTCTTTTTTTGAAGTGAGACAAAATTTCCCTATTTTACTTTTTTAAAATATATTTTTCATAAAATTAAAAGTTTTTCAAACACTTTTCAAAACATGAAACAAAAGTTATTTGCCATTTTCATCAGAAAAGAGTATATTGTCTTTAATTCTACAAAATACGCAAGATCTGTAGAGTAGACATTTATAATCATGTGTGGATGTTCTTTTTTGAGTTTTTTTAAAAAAATTTGTAAGGTCTTTATTATGCTATCCAAAATGAAATAAGGAAATTTAATGTCAACATTACCTGTCAAAAGCCATGTAGTATTTCTTTTGATTTATGCACAGTATTCATCAAAAAACTTTGTCCCAGGTAAAAGAAATAAGAGGAGGGGAAAGAAAAAGGCAACTATCAAACCAAATATATAGTAAGTTTAAAACAGACAACCAGAGTGTAATCAAAATAGGACACTGAATTCTATTTACTCTTGTCAATGTAGCTTCCTTTATTTCTAACTATCCCTTTCTTTCCAGGTATTTTTACTTGTTAACTGAAAGCTATGCTGTTAGATTTCTCTCTTTCTCATGAGGCTTTGGGTAATATAATTCTTGTTGGTTTAAGCTGCCATGATATTTCCCCCTGGGGAGAAGATACCATTTTCAATCCAGAAGATTAGCAGAATGTGAAATCATTTTTGATTACTGTTCTTCTATTTCATCCTGGTTCAATTAGAATAGGATATTGTATTTGTGAATTACCTGTCATCCAAGGCTTCCTGGTGTGTTTATAATGGCAAAGGAACTATATGCTAAGAATTTTCTATAATGTAAATGTAAAGCTGTTTATTATGTGATGCACAATGATTGTGTGGGTATATTAGCTAAGAAAGAAATTAGGTATATTAGTTCATTTTATAATCATATTATTTTTGCTATCCCATCCCCTTATCCACTCCAAACAAAAAATAATGTAAGAATACAGATTATTTTCATTGGTAATTCATATAAGATTCTCAACATTAGATAAATCGTTGGGTTTAAGGTGGTAGAAAAGTAGACTAAAACTATCCATTTTCAGATTATTTTAGCTGTAACTTATTAATAGAAGTAAACACTTAGAGAATCTTTTTGTAACTGATTCCTAAATGTGATTTAAAATTTTTAATAATTTCTATTTTAGTAATTATTGAAGGAAAGCCAAATCATATTAATTTCTGTTTCATCTGGTTATATGTGAAACATCAGAATTGCAATCTATTAAAAAACCATTTTGTTCTCCAGAGATTAGAATGCTGATATCTCAAAGGGTAAATTTAGTCCTTTGTATATATTCATGGTAAAGTAATACTGGGCTAATTTAGAATTACTCTCTTATAGTAATCAAAATATCCCCTGTATTTTTAATATTATAAGCAACACAAGTCATTTTTATGTGTAAATTTAACAGTAATCAAATGAGGAATAGAAAACTATGACAGGAAAGAACACAAAAATTATTTGAATATCCCCAACATTTTACAAGTCAAGCTATAGTGATTTAAAGAGAAAATAGTCATGAGTATTCCCCAGACTTCCAGACCTTAAGTACTTGTCTGATATATTTTCACTTACTGAGTAACATATTCCTTTCTCTCTCTCTCTTCTTTCCCCTTCCTCCATTCCTCCTTTCTTCCCTTCCCATCTTTCTCCTTTTCTTTTTATAGGCAGATGAGAAATTTTAAAAGATATGCAGCAACCTAGTACAATGATATATGTATGATTAATATTGAAGTGATTTTATATATTTAGAGAGATAGACTATAAACAAGTGAAGATATAGCAGACTTAAGACTAACCTAGATATGTTACATCCGATTGAAAAATAAAAATTTATTTAATTTAAAGCACAGCTCCCTATCATTATACTAAAAGCCTCTTTACTGCTTCATTTCACTGAGTAAATCTGGCTGCTAAAAAATAATAAAAACCTCCTCTCCTTAAGCTGGCATCTTTATTCCCTTGAGGTTAAAGTTCTGTTTGCGCTCCTGAAGGATTTTAATAGTTAAAAACAGGTATTTTCTTTCTTTGATTCTCTCAAATTTCCTGTTTGGTATTTCACTCAGTTTTAAGTAAAACAGAGATTAAATGGTGAGCTTTGTTGTTCCTTATGCTGTTTCACAGCCAAGCAAACTCTCGGATCTTGGGTTATGTGGCTGCAATATTGCAATTAATCACCTTTGCAAAGGCAGGATGATAGTCAATTCTCAGTAAGAAAATTATGAATTAAAGAGTGACATTCATTTTTATTATTTCAAAACTGCAATTCAAGAACATCTACTTTTTTCTGTACAAAGTAATAAGTATTTTAATTATCCATATTTCTTTTCCTCAATTAAAAAACAGAGAAAATAATCTCTGGCCCCTGTCCTCTTCTTGTGAGTTGGCACGAAATTGCTTAGGTAGATAACAGACCGTGTGATTTGAATTTTTACGTTGTTAGGAGATTGGCAAATCAGCTTTTTCTGGTATGTTTTTGTGTGATTAGCTTTGAGGTAGGGGAAAGTGGCCATTCTCTTAAGTTCTGTTATAAGTTAATTATCATATTCCAGAATATTAGAAGTTAAAGATGAACTTGTAAAATAATCAAAAAAAAATTAAAAAACATATTTTCTAATATGATAGCAATTCTTAGTCTAGTGGTAAAATTTATGAAGTTGTTTTTTTTTTTTAATCAACTGAAGTGATGCATTTTACACTCATTTAGGACTTCCCTACTATAAGGCAGGGTGTAGATATAGTAGGGTGGTCCTAAATTGTGATAAATGTCATCAGCTCTGGAAGCATTGGAGAGAGGAAGACAGAAATACAAATCAATGACTATGAACAGTATGGTAATTTCTTGATAGAAATATGTAAATAATGCTAAGAAAAAATATTAAGGAGGATAAATGAAACCAGGCTGATCTCCTAAGTGTTCAGAGAGTAGCTATATTGCCTCAGTTTTATGTCTGAGGAAATAATAAATGTAAATCCAGAAGGTTGTGGGCCAACATGACATCCATAGAATTTACAGGTATTAAAATCATGGCAAAACAGCAATTAATTTTACACCAACCCAATATTTTCATATGACTGGACTACAGGGGTTAGACAGGGATTCAT
This sequence comes from Plecturocebus donacophilus, assembly GCA_004027715.1. Taxonomy (NCBI): domain Eukaryota; kingdom Metazoa; phylum Chordata; class Mammalia; order Primates; family Pitheciidae; genus Plecturocebus; species Plecturocebus donacophilus. The sequence goes on along the minus strand of PVKP010003513.1, from coordinate 59,406 downwards.
GAAAAATTTGACTAGAATGAGAGACTGAAGCCTTAATATATAGGACCAAGTGTGCTTGGTAGACAGTATTTTATTTATTCTAAACACACCAATAACGTCACCATTAATGAATTTTACACCAGGAAGTGATTAAATGAGTTTCGTTTTGTTTCCTCAGGAAATTATTTTGTTATTTGGGCATTTAAGGATATTTTAAGGTAAGGACAAGACACATGAAGTTATATAAATGGTGTACAAACCAATCATAGAAGAAATTAAAGATTAAATAGCAAGCATCATTGTATCTCCCACATTGCCAAATTCACGAAACTATGTGATTTTATAAGTGAATATGAAAATTACACAGTTTCAATACCATTTAAATTTTTTTGGTTGTAAGAACATGGATGTATTTCAAAGATCTGTCCTCTGGCTGGGATGAACTGACAAAACATAACAAAACCAGCATTAAAAAACAACTAAAAATATATACTCATATATATTCAAATTTATTTTAAATAATAGAAAAGAAAATCTGGTAGTGAGGGACTCTGTTAAGAAACAAAAAACTTCTCTTCCCAAGTCCACAAATGGCGTGGTCAAAGGCAGGAGCTTCCCAGCACCATGCCTCCCTCCATCTATGCCCCCATCCAGGAACCTAGAGTTCTTTGTCTGACTTTCTCAGACATGGGCTAGGTGGAAAATCCATGTGTGCTCCTTTGCTCAGAAACGTTGTGAAAAGCTCTGGGAGGAGGGGCCCCTGCAGACCTAGCAGCCAATCCAGTAACAGAGTGAAAGATTAATCACTCCAGTGGAAGTTTGAAAGAATTCCTCTCATTGGATGAGAACATGAATGGGGTGGGAATAACTCCAAGGTTAAAAACCTACTGCTCCTTACCTATACAGATTCTTCCCTTGGATCCCCTCCCATAACAGCAATGGGAGCTCTCTCTCCTCTCTTTCTCTCCCCTTCTCTCTCTCTCTCTCTCTCTCTCTCTCTCTCTCTCTCTGCCTAATAAATTGCTCTCTGCTAAACTCTTTGGGTCCAAGATACTTATTTGAACACTAAGCTCACCATGCCTCCGGGATCTCTTACCCATTCCTGGAGTAAGAGAGGTCAAGGACCTGGGCACATTGGGGAAAACATCGGATTCGAAAACAGTAATAATCTATGGGATGCCCCTGCTGCTCTGCTATCACTGCCCATCCCCCATTACATCTTTGGTGAGCACGAGAAGGGAGCTGAGTCCCTGTGTCCCACCCCACTTACATCTTTGGCAAGCCAGCCAGGAGCAAACATCAGAGCGGTGAGTGTATTGGACCCTTTTTGCTTGCAAAAATCTTTGCTATTCACTTCTTTTAAATATGTTAAGGAGAAACACCGGACCACGCACAGGAGCGGCTGCACCAGGCTGTGAGCAGCGAGGCTGGGCAGGTGGATTGGAGCTACTCACACGAGCCATGCCCAGCCTTTCTGGCACCAGGCTTTTTCTGAACCAGTTTCCTTTTCTTGTTGCTGTTTCTCCAGGCAAAGTCAAGGACCGGGAGGGTGCAGATTGGCTGGAAGGGGGTGGGGCATGGCCAGCCCAGGCCCAGGGACTCCCCATGCTGCAGCTGTCCCTGGGCACCCCCGCCACCGCCCCTGCCACAGAGCCACATGGAGCTGAGTGGACAAGCTAACCTGAGCCAGCCAGAGGGCGTCCAGGAGGAGGCAGTGCAGGGAGGGGCCTGATGCACAGCAGCCACCATGGCAGACAGTGGCATCACGTGGGGTGCAGCATTAGTAGCCCTGATCCCTAAGCTGGGCAGTGGCAGTCAGAGACTCATGCCCACAGTGCCCTCAGGCTTATGCCTATGAGGACCTTCTAAAGTATAAATGTACAGGGCCGGTTCCCTTAGTCCCTAGTGCTAGGTTATGTCCTAATGGAGCCCAAGTCTATCAACGGGTCCTGGAAGCTATAGGACATTGTGTTTTTGTCACCCACAAATTTCCCAATCTAAATGAATGGTGCCAGAATCTAATGTACAATTTGTCTTGCTTAGGATCAGCTCTCCGTATGGTGGAACTTCTCCATCTAGAATACCATAGTCAGACTGGGCCAATGCTCAAATTGTTAATTACAGTCCCCACAACCCTAGGACATATTCCTATAATGAACAGCGGGGTGGGAGAGAAGGCCCGGGTCCCAAGGGCATTTCTGTGTGAGGACATGCGGCCAGCCATTACCTTCTTTAAGATTGTTGTGCTTATGGATCCCTCCCAAGGAGTTTACCCTCCAAGGGCAATTTTATGATCAGGCCTATGGTAATTGAACTCTTGCTAGGGAATATTGGCACCCATCACCCAAGCCTCACTGGCCTAGTTCTTCAAGGAGACACTGGTACAGGGACACTAATCCTGCAGTCCCCATGTTCTTATGGTGGCCGATAAGGACATTTAGACAGTGAGGGTATGCCCACGATGCCAGTAAGCATGATTAAACCTGGCACATGGGGGGCCCAGAATATGATCACCCATCTAGGGTGCAAGGAAATTACAAGGTGCTATAACTGGGGAATTCCTCAGGGCTAGCACTATAACTGAGGGATTCCCCAGGGCTAGCAGTTGCAGGGAATAACCAGGGATGCAGGCATTCCTGTGTTCGATTTCAGAGTGGTGCTACCCTTCCCAAGGCAATATCACCCTTAAAATGTATCCTGGATAACTGGGACCAGTTTGACCCACAATCTTTGAGAACACCCTAGGGAAAGAGGAAAAGAGTTGTTCTGCTTTGGAGACACTTGGTTCTTGTCAAGTCTCTCCCATCAGACTTTCCCTCTTTATTCCTATCTTGGGAAGGATCATTTTTGGTTATTCTGTCTACCCCAACGGCAGTTAAGGTAGTAGGTATTGACTCGTGGATTCATCACACTCAGCTATAGCCTTGGACACCTCCTCAAGAAAATCATAGGCCCTCCACTCCACAGCTTGAATTTCTAGGAGACGACCCTTCATACACTTGCAAGCCCTTAGAGGATCTACATCTGTTCTTCCGATGAGATCCCCAGGAAAGTAACTACTCATGAGTCTAACTTACATCCTGGCATTAACAGGACTATCATTCTTAACTTTACTATCTGTGACATGACTCTATGCAGTTGCTCCTACGGATTGGCCTAATAGCTCTCCTCTCCTCCTTCCTAGTGCCCCCTCCATGACAATTTACACTGATTCTCAGGTGCAGAGTCTTATCTTGCCAAGCCCACGCCATACTCAAACCCCAATTATTTCTTTCATGGGGCAGTGGAATAATAGAAGGACTTGGTACCGGCATTGGGAGAGTTACTCCCTCTACTCAGTTTTACTATAAGCTATCTCAGGAGTTAAATAATTACATGAAAAAGGTTGCTAATTCTCTCTGCAGAAGCAGCTGAACTCTTTAGCTGCTGATGCTCTTCAAAATAGAAGGGCCCTGGATCTGCTAACAGCAGAGAAAGAAGGAACCTGTCTCTTTTTAGGAGAAAAATGCTGCTACTTTATAAACCAATCAGGTATTATCTTAAACAAAGTTAAAAAACTCAGGGACAAAATAAAATACGGGGCTAAATACCTTCAAGAAACAGGATTGTGGTGTTTATTTAACAACTGGCTGTCCTGGCTTTACCCTCTTCTGGGCCCATTTATAACCATTCTATTAGTGCTGGTCTTCGGTACTCTCATCTTTAACCTTCTTGTCAAATTCATTTCTAGAATTAAAGCCATAAGGTCACAAATGGTCCTGCAAATGAAACCCCAGATGTCCTTGGCTCAAGAGTTCTATTGTGGACCTCTACATCAACCTGCACCCCTGGAAGACTCCCCTCTGGAGGAAACCTCAACTGGAGGACCCCTTCTTTGCCCCAATTAGGAGGAAGTAAAAAGCAATCAACGCCCATGTCCCAACAGCAGTTGGACTCCCTGTTCACAGGGGTGCCTGAGGGACTGTGTTAAGGAACAAAAAATTTCTCTTCCCCAGTCCACAAGTGGTGTGGTTTCAAAGGAAGGAGCTTCCCAGCACCACATCTCCATCCACACCCCGGCCAAGGAACCTAGACTTCTTTGTTTGACTTTCCTGTGCACGGGCTAGGTGAAAAATCCAGGTGTGCTCCTTTGTTCAAAAAGCTTGTGAAAAGCTCTGGGAAGAGGGGCTCCTGTTGCAGACCTAGCAGCCAATCCAGTATCAGAGTCAAAGGTCAATCACTCCAGCAGAAGTTTGAAAGAACTCCTCTCATTGGACAAGAACATGAGTGGGCTAGGAATAACTCCAAGGTTAACCCACTGCTCATTACTTATATGGATTTGTCTCTTGGATCCCCTCCCACAACAGCATGGGAGCTCTCTCTCCTTCTCTCATTCTCTCTCTCTGCCTAATAAATCACTCTGCTAAACTCTTTGGGTCCAAGATATTTATCAGAATGCTAAGCTCACTGCACCTCCAGGACCCCTTTTCCATTCCTGGGGTAAGAGAGGTCAACGACCTGGGCACAACAGAGAAAACATCGCATTGGAGAACAGGAAGTGTCTTTGGGACACCCCCGCAGCCCTGCCCCTGTTCCCTGGTTACATTGTTGGCAGGCACAGGGAGGGAGCTGAACCCCTGCGCCCCACCCTGGTTATAGTAGTATACCCACATCATGACTTATATAATTCATTCTAGTTTATAAGAACTATAGAATATTAGAACTCTATAAATATAAATCAAGTCACAGAAGAAAAAGAAAATGTTATCTCCATAGTTGCAGAAAGGCATTTCACTATATTCAAAAGCCAGGAGTGCAAAAAACTCACAAACACATACACAAAAACAAAGACAAAAATAGCAACTACCAAAACTACTAGTAAAATAGAAATAAATGAAGATACTGAAACTGCTGTATCATGATGACTGTGTGAATGTGTGTATAAATAAAAAGCCATCAGTATCACTTACTGCAGAAATTTTAAAGGACATCCATTAAGTCAGGATGTAACTACCACATTATTATTTGATATTTTTCTAACTGATGCAGTTGGGAAAGCAAAGAGAAGCAGAAGGCTAATTAATCAACATTCATCGCAAAAAAAATTAGTAAGTTAATTCTGAAGCATCCATACAAAGTACTGTTACTCAGCTTTGCAGTAATGAGATAAGAGGAACGAAGGTTTATATGTGGTATTATGAGATAATCCATATGGTAACTGCAAATAGCAATAACTATTATAAAATAATGTGTATAAGCTCTTATTTCTGTAAAAAATATACATATGTTTATATGCTTATACATGCATGCAATTTTGGGAGGATATACACACATCTGTACATGCACAGACCACTGTTCTTTCTCTTTGCTTTTGGTAATGGAATTATGGGATGTGAACAGAGGTTATTTTTTATTATGTACTATGTTTTACTTTTGGCTTTTATTAACCATAGCCATAAATAATCCTTTTTAAAGAGATTACTTTAAAAATTTATGGAAATTACATTCCTTAAATTTTTAAAAATTATTTTCATATTAAAAATTTCACCTCTTTCTGGACGTAGTGGCTCACGTCTGTAATTCCAGCACGTGACAGATGGGACCACCTGAGGTCAGGAGTTCAAGACCAGCCTGGCCAACATGGTGAAACCCAGTCTCCACTAAAAATACAAAAATTAGCTGAGCATGGTGGCATTTGCCTGTAGTCCTAGCTTGGGAGGCTGAGGCAGAGGAATCACTTGAACCCAGAAGGAGGAAGTTAAAATGAGCCCAAATCGCACCACTACACTCCAGCCTGGGTGACAGAGTGACACTCCATCTCAAAAAAAAAAAAAACTACCTCTTTAAATCAATCAAATCACAAACTCCCTGTTCCTTATTTATTCTCTTTCATAACCCAGGCTACTTTTGATTTTTTTAGCATCTATTTTTTAAATCATATTTTAGTTATTGTAGTTTAAAATTAGGGCTACATCTTTTATTTCCTACTTCTATGGAAAGACATTGAGTCATAAGACTTGATGACTAAACTTTTAGAAGAACTATTCTATAAAAAGTTAATCACAAATAGTTCAAAGTGAAGGCAGTTAACCTTTTAAAGTCATGGTCTAGAATAGTGATACTGGTTTACAAATGAAGGTGTGTAAATCATTGCTTCTAAACATTAGTACCAGTATGGCCTTTAATGATCTCTAATAAAATAGGTTAATTCTGTTTCTACATTAGCTTAGGGCAAAATTCTTCTCTCATTAAGCAGGATACAAAATCTGAAAACAAAGTAGATCCATGGATATTTCTTTTAAGACTTCTGAATTGAAGGATGTTTTCGAATGGCCTAAGAAAAAATTTTGTTTCTGATAAGATAGAGAAGCAGAGATGGTAAATAAATAAATAAATAAATAAGTACTTAAAACTAAAATAAAATGAATAATTGAACATTAGCCATAGAAATTAGCATAGGCTTCTCTCCAGATTGTGAGGCAAAAAGAAGCAGTCTTCATTCACAAATCATCTTGAAGGCTAAGGTCCACATAAACATTTAAGTATAAAGAATCCAGATTGATTTAAACTGAATGAAGAAATTTTTAACTCTTTATTTTTTACATGGTTTTATATAACATCTTTTACTTCCTTCATACTAAAACAGTAAAAAAGGTCACAGAATCTCTTAAAATAACTTACTCCAAAATCATCAACATGAGACAAATTGAGGTGTTAATCTAGAACATAGACAAACTGAGGATAAGTATGAGGGAATTTTAGTAATGTTCTCATTATCCAATATTAAGAGGAATCCTGGTGATGGAAAGCTTTGTAAATAAGCTCCTGTTTCTTTCTTCAATTAATTCTGATTTTAAAATCTACTAACATACATGTTAATGAAATTAAATGGAGAATCTAGGTTCAAATAATTTTCACTAAATGGAAAGTTTTCTTACCATAATTATAAGTGGTATCCTGGGCTATAAAAAAATTATTTATTTCATAAGCTTTGACTTCTGTAACCTCTTATTGATTCTTACCATTATTTTTTATTTTTTGAGGATGCAGATTCAGTAATTTAAGTAAGCTGTAGGCCAGGAAGGTTTTATTGTTGTTATTTTATTATTCTTTTTTTGCTTTATTTTTTTTAAATAGTGATAGTCAAATACATCCCGCAAATTACCTAGTATTTATAAATTTGTATTTGCTATGTTACTAAAAAGTTCTTAAACACTATAATTTTCATAAAATAATTACACAATTTTAGCTAGGTATATACTTTGCAAGATTGTGTGAAGAAAGTTGTCCAGGTGCCAAGCCAAGAGACTGAAGGCACAATCTGTCCCAGCATAATAAGTAACTGCTTACTTAGATATAGCAATGCTACCAAATATATTTACTGATTACTTAGTTATAGCATAATAAATAACTGATTAGTTATAGCAATGACACCAATTAGATACAATTACATAATCACATATTCAATGTGATTACATTATTATTCTCTCTTATTAACCTTTGCTTTAGTATTACAGTGTAGGAACACTTTTAGCCTTATAGTATAGAAATAATCAGGTGAAATATAATTTGGAACTGAAGGGACACTGTGAGAAGTGATCAGGAGGTGAGAGTAAATGCTTTGCTCTAGCATCAGTGCCTGGGAAGGTGCCCATTACTTAGCAGGCAGGCATTGCGGAAACGCCAACATCTGGGGAGGCACCCCTTGCTTAGCAGGCAGTGAGGTAGAGTTTCCTTTTCACTGGAGAGTTCAGAGAACACTCTGCTTCGTCCAGCTCTTGAGGAAGGTCTGAGACTAGCCAGGCCGGCCCACAGACATCCACAGGCTTAAACACCTCTCCATAATGCTGTGCTCCAATGGTCACCATCTTTGTCCACTTTCATGTTCCACTTTCCCACTCAATGCTCCCATGTAAATTCTTAGAAGTAAGAATAGAGAAATCCTAAAAGCTTTTGATCTCTCTGATAAGTGCATAGAAAGTTACTGATGTACGTGCCTCCCCTCCTTGTGGCTATCTGAGAAGGAGGGGCCCTCTGTACTGTACTCACGTGACCCCCTGTACTATACCCATGTGACCCCCTGAACTCGTGGCCCCTTGTACTGTAAGAATGTGATTTGCTTGACCCCTACCAATCATGTTAGTCACTCTCCTGCCCCTGCCCCCCTGCCTTGTGTACAATAAATATCAGCATGTCCAGGCATTCGGGGCCACTGCTGAACTACACGCCTTGGTAGTAGTGGTGCCCCAGGCCCAGCTGAATTCTTCTCTTATCTCTGTGTCCTTGCGTCCTTCTTTCCTGCGATCTATCATCTCCACACACAAAAGAACACCCACTAGACCCTGCGGGGCTGGACATTGCACAAGATTACATATTAATATATCTGGTTATCTTTTTATTGTTTTCACAATAAATAATTTCCCTTACTAAAAAAATACCGCTAACAGATATCTATTCATACTTTTTACCATTGTTCCAGTGCCATTTAATGACTTCGTATAACTGACAAAGTAAATCTTTTTCTCTATGATGTATAAGGTTTTGCCAATTTGCTTTTTCTGTGACATTCTCCTAGCACATGGTGCAACAACTTATTGATTAAAAAGTCTAAGCATTTATTAAATAAGAGAAGTAAATTAGCTGATAATAGAAATAAAATAGAAACTATTTCATCTACATGAGTCTATGTAGATATGAATAACAAGGAATGAAGAATAATTATTAAGGTAACAATAAATATAAAATGTTGGTATAATTCATTTAGGTCTCATATATATGTCAATTCATTTTTTGTACACATAACTGCTGTGCCTGTAAGTCTTACCTTTAACTCCTTAAAATAATAAAGAATAAGTAAAATAATGGGTACTATAAAAGTAGAAGACTTCACAGCCTCAGATGTTCTTGGACCTGAGATGTGAGCATTATTTCCTTGGTATAATCTATTAATTTCAAACAGGTGTTTTAAATTAAAAGCTGAGGATTAAGTTGAATATTATGTTAAAAAAAAAACTTAAAGTATCACATGCTTGGCCAGGTGCAGTGGCTCAGGCCTATACTCCCAGCTTTTTGGGAGGCCGGAGTCGGTGGATCACCTGAGGTCAGGAGTTTGAGACCACCCTGGCCAAATGCTAAAACCCTGTCTCTACTCCAAGTACAAAAATTAGCCGGGTGTGGTGGCAGGTGCCTATAATCCCAACTACTCAGGAGGCTGAGGCAGGAGAATCACTTGAACCTAGGAGGCAGAGGTTGCAGTGAGCTGACAATGCACCAGCCTGGGCAACAAGAGTAAGACTCCATCTCAAAAAAAAATAATAATAATAATAAGTACCACATCCTTCTTGATGGGTTCACCAAGAAAATAATCTAATGATTCAGAAGCTTTAGAATGTGGGGTTGGCTAAAAACATAGATAATAAAAGTTCAGTGGTAAAGTCAGAATTATTACAGATTGCAAGAAACTGCATTTTCACTAGTACCACATTTGCATCTAACATGCTATTAGAGGAATACTAACCTAGGGATTTTTCTTAAACTTATTACATGTAGTAATTACTTTTTTACCTTGTCCCAAGATAGAGGCACAGAAGACCTATTCTTATGAAAGACACTCACAGTAAACCACTGAACAAAATGACAATTAATAATAAGGAACCGCCGAACATGTTAGAATGTTTCTGTTGTCTTTACAGGATATTCCCCCTTGGGAAACTAAATTATTTCATGTGATTATATTTCTTATAATATGGAATTAAACATGGGGAAGAGGTTTATTTTATCAGATAGATTTAAGAATTTGTGACTAGATGATTTACTCATCTGCACTACAGCAGTTCTCAAACTACAAAATGTAGGTCTGAATTACAGAGTATCTTGTTAAAAATGTAGATTTTGATTCTGTAGATGTTTAGTGGGCTCTGAATTTCTGAATGTTAGCAAGTTCTCAGGTGATATAAACACAGATGTGGCTGGTCCAAGGACCACATCTGAAGAAACAAAGTACTAGTAAGCCCATGGAAATCAAAGATTCTAGTCAGCTGGTCAATATACTTTTCTTAAGTTCCTGTTTTTCACCTAACAAACTTTTCCAAGAAAAAATACATTTCAATTAAATATGTAAAACATTTTTCCATATACATATAACTGAAATATACATATATGTATATCAACGCTTTTTTGAGAATATTCTTTGGGAATAGGTGTGTTAAATAAATACATGTAATTATTGAATTTCATAGACTATATATATTCTGATACTTAGTGTGTTTATAATCTTCTCTTTCTTTCTCAGCAATCTCTAGAGGAATTTATTAGTCTATATACTGACTAAATGCCATATATTTATTTGAACATTCACTGATTCCTTCAACAATAACAAACTGTCATTTATATACAAGAGATTGCCAGTTTATGTGACATTACAAAGACTTTTAAATTTGGCTACTAGTAAGAGTGTTAAAATTAAGTCTGGAAAAAACCCAAACGAGATAGAGTAGGATCAGTTCTTTAGTACAAATATGGATCAAGTCCAGTGTGGGTCTTATTAGCCCCATGTTATAAATAGAGTATTAAAAACTCATAGAAATTAAGCTACTTGTTTACATTCATATAAATGGCAGAGCTGAGAATCTAAATCACAACTATCTCAATGCAAATTCTAACATGACATCATATATGAGGTTGTAGGAAAAAGCATTCAAATAAAGATGAGAATGAGTAATTGGTACTATAATGGATCCATTGCCCAATGCACAAAGCAAGTCAACAGGCTGAGTAACCAAATTGCAGCAAAGAAACAGGTTTAATCATAGGGCCACTGAACAAAGAAACAGGAGAAAATCCAACATCCATCTCTCCTATGGGTTTAATTACTAAGCGAAAGAAAAAAGTCAAGCTGGGAACTGCTCAGGGCAAACCTGCCTCCCTTCTATTCAAAATCACACCTCTGTTCACTGAGACAAATGCATACCTGATTGCCTCCTTTGGAGAGGCTAACCAGAAACTCAAAAGAATGCATCCATTTGTATCTTATCTATTTATGACCTGGAAGCTCCTCCCCACTTGAGTTATTCTACCTTTGCTTCCCCACTTTGAGTTGTCCCACTTTTCGAGAGAAAACCAATGTTCATCTTACGTATGTTAATTGATGTCTCATGTCTCCTTAAAATGTATAAAACCAAACTGTGCTTTGACCACCTTGGGCACATGTCCTCAGGAACCATGACACACGTTGTCCTCAACCTTGGCAAAGTAAACCTTTTAAATTAACTGAAACATGTCTCAGATATTCGGGATTCACATAGGCATACTCATATCTGACTTTATTTGTATTCAGTATCATCTTTGTGAGAGATGGATAGACTGATGAACACAGCTATTTATAGATTGCTATATCTTTCCCATTATATAAATATCAACTACATGTACGATAGTTGTCCCATAAGACGATACTACCTTGTTTTTATGTATCTATTATACTGAGGTCACTTTTGCTTCCAAATTTTCTATTAACTAAAATGCTTCTATGATCTTCTTGCCTGGTAAATGCATGCAAGAAACTGTCTTCTCTAGAAAGAGTATGAATATTTTCTACTTAACCAAATAAAATGAATTACTTATATAAAGTTTTACCAATATATTCTCCTATGAGTAAAGTATACATGTTAAACAGTGTATGTTTCATTATACTTTTCATGAGCATTTCCCATTTCATTAACAAAGCTGAGAATTTTTCATATGTGTCTTGGCAGTTTTCTATTTCTTTTTCTGTAATAGGCAGTAACATATTTTGCCCATTTTACTATTGATTTGTCATTTCTCTTATTAATTTGTAGTTCTTTTCAAACATAGTCTGGATACTAATAATTTGTCAGTTAGTAATGGCAACCATTTTCGGTTTGTGTTTTATACTTTTCCATGGTAGACTTTGAAGAACAACTATTAGTACTATCAATGTTGTTCATCTCTGTCTCTCTTTTTAATAATTTTCACTCTTTGAAATTTTCTAAAGAACCTCTCTATACCAAATTAATATAGTTTTTAATATTGTTTTAAAACAGTTAAAGTTTTATCTTCCACACATGTATTTTCATTCTTTTAGGAATTTAAACTGTGTGTGAAGCAAGGACTCAATTTCTCATTCCTTCTAACCTTGTTAGGTATTACAAACAATTTGTTCACAATGTGTTGAACAGTCCATAATTTCCCCCTAGGTATGCATCATCAATTCTGTTATTGATCAAGTTTTCATGTATAAATGTGTCTATTAGCCCTAGAAATTTCATTGGACAATTTATCAATTCCACAGCATCTCCATTAATATAATTGATATGAGTTAGGGCAGTTCTCCCCACTATTTTGTATTTCTCCAGGAATGTATCAGATATTCTTTACTCTCAGATGCATTTCTAATCACCTATTGAAAATACAATCATGTACCACAGAACATTTTGGTCAATAATGGACTACATATATGATAGTTGTCCCATAAGATGATACTGCCTTGTTTTCTTCCTGTAACTTTTCTATGTTTAGATATGTTTAAATACATTGTTAATACTTTCCAATGTGTTACAATTGCGTACAGCATTCAGTACTGTCCTGTGCTATATAGGTCTAAAGCCTAAGAACAATAGGCTACACCATATAGCCTAGGTGGGTAGTGGGCTATGTTATTTAGTTTTGTGTAAGTACACTCGATGATATTCACACAAAGATCAAATTACCTAATGATGCATTTCTCAGAATGTGTCCCCATTGTTAAGCAAGTCATGACTGTATATGCAAGGCCCCACTGAAGATTTGAGTGGTTCACAAAACACTGACATCTTCATAATCTTGAGATTTCATGAAAACAGTGTCATTTTTTACCAACCTTAATGTTCTCATTCACAGTTTTAAATATAAATTTTGAATTTCTTCTATATATCTTCATTTTAATTTGCATTCTAATACTATTATATTACATATATTTTTAAAAATTACTTTTCCAAAGTATTTGTTTCAAGGATAAAAATAACTTTTGAAATATGGAATTCATAACTTTAAATTGTATAAAATATCTTATGGGTTAAAATAATGTAGCTCTTATTTTTATTAAAAAATCATATAGGCATATGATCTGCAAAAAATGATAATATTTTTGCATTGCAAAGCCATATTCATTTTAAGTCTGCTTAATATTTACTTAAAAATGTTCAGTGTACATCACAATAGTGTGCATTTGCTGAATTTTAAGATAAAGTTTTAAATGTTTCACCATGAAAACATATACTCCTTGCAACTTTTGATAACTCTCTTTTAATAAAATTTAAGAAAGTCCCCTTCTAGACCTAAATTTAGAATTATTTCTAAAATTAATAGCTTCAATTTGTCAAATAATCATTCTGAATCTAGGGAGATGATCATATGGTTTTTTCTTTTCTATTTTAATAATATGGTAAAATATATTTAAATATTAAATTAGTCATGTGTTCTTAGCAGAATTCTATTGAATGCATAGTATACTGTCATATATTTTTGGTGTTTTCTTGATAGAAATATATTTAATTACTGATTGCATATCATACTGGGTATAATATTATATTAATGCATTTAATCTCTTTTAATTACTTTTGATATTTATTATTCTAAAAGTTTTCCACTTTGTCACCATCAAATACAAAAGTTTAAAATGATTTATAGTATCTTCTTATTTTTTTAAATCTGAAATAATCTATTCATCTTTGTTCAGTCATAACATTTTTAGCCTATGTCATCTTCCTTTTTCTCATCATTGTACTACTTTTTCAATATTATGAGTTTCTTAATAATCCCCCTATATCTTTGATATTTATTTTGGGGAATGATATCATTTATGATGTCAGTAATATATGCTTGTATATTACTATATTTCTCATACTTTTGTTATATGTAAAGTTTTGGTGCTGTAAAAGCAGCACTCAAATATAAATTTCCTCAGCAAGGCAATCTACTTCTACAGAAAGATGCAGCTCACAGATGGAATAATGGTGCGTGCACACCTGGACAAGAGAGGGGAAAGGGTTCTTATTCTTGACATTCATAGTGTGTCACTATGATATGGACAGGAGTCAGGAAAATACTGTGTAAAAGAGGACAGGGTCCCTGGTGAAGCTCTGCCTCAGGCCTGGACCTACAGCCCAAAGTGAAAACATGTATTTGTATTTTCTTGCCCAAATGTTGCTTTTTCCAACACCACCCTGGCTCACCCCAATCCCACCCTGTACCCACAAAAACCCCAAACTCCACTGTCAGTGGAGTGGTGAGACAGAGAAGGGGAGAAAAAAAAACAAGTATCTAAACATTGAGAAGAAGGATTTGGGCCATCAGTGACTATGGTCAGAGAGGAGTTCAGCCAGGGATGGCTAGATTCCTGGGAAGACTACCTTCCCACTCCATCCCTTTCCAGCTGCCCATGCCACTGAGAGCCACTTCCACCACTCAATAAAACAGTTCACATTGACCACCCTCCTATTTGTTCATATGACCTCATTTCTCCTAGACACCAGACAAGCACCTAGGTGCCAGTGCAAGAGGCTGTCACATTGACCCTCCACTGAGCTATTTAACAAGTAAGCTGTCCATGGATGTCAAAGCTAAGAGAGTGCACTGCAACACACACCTTCTGGGGCTCCGAAGGTTGCGGACAACCCCCAGATGCTGTTGCAGGCCTGAACAAAGTTCTGCTCCTGGTTGTTTAGAAGTGCTTGTCCTGGTCTGTGCACCCACTCACCTGCATATTCCCCATCCTACAAGGGGTTGAGAGCTGTGGGCTGAGTAAACAAGCCAACCCCATTCACATGTCCTGCAAAGGGATCAAGGGAACTATCCCATTTAAACTACATTTATAATTAACATCTACTCCTGATGAAGGGGGCAATGACCACCTTTAGTTCAGTGCCTTTTTTTTATGTACATTGGTGCCAACACTTTTTATTAATTCGCTTAAAAATTGACTGCTGTAATTTTATTTTTCAGCTACTCTTCTACTTTCTGTGGCTTTATGTTTAAATACATATCTTCCAAACAAAACATATCTAAAATTTTAACATGTAATTCAGCCTGAAATGCTGTTAAATTACAAAATTAAGGCTCTGCATTTTCGTTATTATTTTTATGTATAAATTTGTTTCAATCATCTACTTTTACAGTGATGACTTAGGCAGCAATAGATAAGTTATATAGCAATAAGGTAACAGTAATGTACTGACAGTTATAATTATTGTTTTATATGGTCAATATTTGTTTACATTTGTCCACATTTGCCATTCTTGTGCAGCTCTTTGTCTTTAAGTTTTTCTGGGGAAACGTTTCTGCTTATTGAAGTATATTCTTTCAAGTGACTTAAATGAACTTCTGGATTTTAAATTTTTTCTCTTTTAGTTTGTTAATAATTGCATTATTTCATCCTAAAGATTGAAAACTAGTTTGTTGGATTACCATTTAATTTAATAGTGTATTTTTCTTATAATTTTAAAATAGTATATTGAGAGATCATCTGCTCCTTTGCTGTTATTGCATTATACACAATTTTTTCCCCTCTGGCTACTATTAAAATTTTCTCTTTCTTTGTTTTTGATATTCTGAGTTGCTTTTATGATCATCTAAGTATAGACATTTTGTTATATTTCCTGATCAGAAGCATTTTGTTCCCTGGGCCTATATATGTCTATGTGCATTTTTCGTTGTTCAAAACATATAAAAAAGCAAAAAAGCACGTCCTTAATTTACCATTTTTCTAATATCTTTCTTAGAAACTTCAGTTAAGCTTATTTTACCTTCTCACTCTGTGATCCATGTCTCAACTTCACCTTCATATTTTATGTCTTTATCACATTGTACTGCATTGTGTGTAATTTCTTCAGAAACAGCATCCACTTGACTCCTTTTCTATTCAGCTGTACATCACATTCCAATTAACAAGTATAAGACAATCATAATTTTGATTTTTTTCCTTTAAATGTTTTGAATTAAATTTTTAAAATTTTCATATATATTTGACCCTCTGACAGGCTTTTCTCCTTACATGTGATTTTGATTTCTTCTACTTCTTTTTCTTGTTCAGAAACATTTATACTAGATCTGATATAATACTTCAAAATTTTAATTTTTTATGGGTCTTATTCCAGGTTTTAAAAAAAATTCTGCCTGTTCTTGTTCATGATCCTTGTATATTTTGCTTTTTCTTTCTGCATTATTAACTTATTGTGAGGTCAAGTTTGTCCTAAGTTTATCTGACAGATATCTGAGGCTCAATTAAATTTTTGTTGTTGCTGTTGTTAGTTTTTTCTTTGTTTTTCTACTTCAGACAGGATTGCAGTTTATGTCTATTTCAGTTGCAGTGTTTGGAGGCACAATCAAAACAGGTCTAATTTGCATAATATTACAGATTTTTGACTAGTTTTACTTTCTTGGAACATGAAAATAGAGTGAATTGCAACCCCAAACTAATGTGAGGCATGTCATATTATTCAAATTCTTAAAATAACCTTTTATAATTTTTCCCTACCCACAGTAGGGGTAAGTCACATCTAAAACAAACATTTTATTTTGTTTCTTTGTTTCTCCTTTCTCTGGCTATGATAATAACCAACGAACTGATCTTTTTGGTCTAACTCAGACGTTCTGCATTGTGTAAATGCAAGGCTTTATCTCTAAACAGTCTTAGGTTTTGAGGCTGTTACAACTGAAGCTCAGGCTATTTGTGAAGCCTTATTGACCCTAATGTCTGCTGACCTTTTTAGTCTTCTGTTTCTATTAGTCTTTCAGCTTCAAAAGAGTTTCCTTCTTGTCAATTCATTCACAGAATTAAAGAAATTGTTACAATATTTGTTCCAACATTTTAATGTTTTTTGTATCCAGTACCTTTTACAATATTTGATTTCCAATTTTGCCAGAAACAAAGTCCCAGGCTATGAAGCTTTTAAGGTAAGTAATGATATACTCCATTGCATGTTTTTGGAAAATCAATCTGGCAATGTTAATAGAAAATGACTTAGAAAAACAAACAAAAATTAGATTCAGGAATTTCAGCAAAGAAATTTCAAAAAACGATGAAAGCCAAAGTTAGTCTACTACGTATTTTGTGACTCAGGTGATTTGTAAGTGTAGATAGTGAATGCAAAATAGTTTTTTAAAAGTTTGGAGAATAAGGCTAGAAAAGAGAAAGAAGAGACCATGACTAAAACAATGTGATAAGTTAGACGTTGTAGAAATTTGTTTTAGATGACTTCTATCCTCTCCATAAACTTTGCAATGAGGGAATCTATAGATTTACAGTAGTAGAGTTAGGACAATATGGATGTTATGTCTCAGTTACACTAAAGCCTGTTTTAGCAAACTAACCAGAGATTAATTTAAAAGTAATGGTGCTTCCCTAAGGCCTAGTCGAAGTTACATGAAAGAAATGTGTGGTATATTTGTTTAGGTCTGTTCCAGGCTTTCTCCTCTTTGTAATTCACTAGCCATTCCAACAGAGTAGAATCAGGAAAATATGGAAGCAAATAGGGTTATAATTTAATATTAGAAATTGTTAAGGTAGAAATGTCAAGGATAAAAAAAGTGAAGTCTTGAATCATACACCGCAACACTGAATTGTACAAGCTAAGTTAACCATCATGTATTTGCAGTTGAAGAGTGTGCCCAACCATACAGCCAGCCTGAGTGAACAATGTAAATGCAAGGTCCTTTGAACTGACAGCATTAACTCAAGCCATGCTGACCCCTGTCACCCATACGTACACCTCCAGATGGACTCCCAGAGGCAGAAAGTCTGAGTCAACCTTGTGACACTGTACTCTGAGGCCTGATTAACTGACCTTGCAACATTCTGTCATTGTTCCTGCCTCCACTGTTCCTGCATCAACGGATAAGCCAACTTTGTAACACCGGACCTTGGACCTTGTGAAACCTCCCCTGACAACACCCTCCCTGCTTGCAAAAAAAACGCCCTGAACTGTAACTTCTATAACTTTCCACTGCCTAAGCCAAACTTATAAAACCAATTCCTATTCCACTGCCCTCCACTGACTCTCTTTTCAAACTCAGCCTGCCCGCACACAGGTGAATAAATAGCCATGTTGCTTACACAAAGCCTGTTTAGGTGGTCCCTTTCTTCAGAATGCGCTTAACATTTGGTACCAAAACCTGAGACAGGGGTACTCCTTTGGGAGACTGACCCCGTGTCCCCGCTCTTCCTCTGTGAAGAGATCCACCTGTGACCTTAGCATGTCACACCAGCCCAACAAACCTCTTCTCACCTTCAGATTGGGTAAGCAGTCTCTCCCTATCTCTCTCTTTCTTTAAATCTGCTCCTTCTAAATACAGAAAAAAGGAGACATGTCTCTCCCTTTCTCTTTCTTTTTTTAAATCCTATTCCTTCTAGGTAGAGAAAAAAGGAGACAGGTCTCTCCCTTTCTTTCTTCCGTTAAATCAGTTTCCTTCTAAGTAGAGAAAAGAAGACAAGTCTCTCCCTCTCTCTCTCTCTCTTTTCCTTTAAATCCTTCTATTTCTAAGTACAAGTCTCTCCCTTTCTCTCTCCTTTCCTTTTAGGCTACGTCCTAAAAAACCTAAAACCTCAACTGTTGTCAGATCTGAAACCTAAACATCTAATTTTTTTTCTGTAACACAGCCTGGACTCAATACAAATTTGATACCAAATGGCCAGAAAACAGCACTTTTGATTTTTCTATTCTGCAAAACCTAGATAATTTTTGTCATCAAATGGGCAAATGGTCTCAGATGCCCAATATCCAGGCATTTTTTTTGCACTCTAATCCCTCCCAGATATCTGCTGTCAATGCAACCTGTCCCAAATTTTCTTCTCTCCCTTCCATCCGCCCCACTCCCTCTGCCAGTAACTCAGAATCCTCCTTGTCTATCCATCCTTCCAAATTTTCTCCTCCCTGCCTGTCCAAACCAAACCCTAATCAAGACCCCAGTCCCCACAAACACTTTCTCACCTTTTCAGTTGACACTTCCAGTTCTTCCTAAGCCAAGGACTTTTCCTTCTCTGTGACTATTCCACCTATATCTGCCTTCCTACCAACTGGATAGGCACCTGTACCTTAATTTTCCTTACTCTCAAAATCTAGTTTGCCAATGGAAATAAATACCTCACTGTCTCCCTTGTAACTCCTACACAACAAAAATGTCATTCCATTAATCCCCTTACTTGTACAATTAGTAGTCCCCACTGCTGCAACTGGAACAGGTGTAGCAGGCCTTACTACTTCCATAACCACATACTGTAGTCACTCTAATAATTTCTCCACCAGCAATACAGACATAGCTCAAACACTATCTGTCCTTCAAGCCCAAGATAGTTCCTTGGTGGCCATTGCGCTCCAAAATCACCAAGCCCTCAATCTACTAACTGCTAAAAAAGGAGGACTCTGCCTATTCCTAAAGAATGCTGCCTTTATCTAAACCAACCTGGCCTTGTATATAACGCCATTAGAAGACTTAAAGACAGGGTCTGAAAGCTCACTAATGAGGCAAACAATTATTTTAGACCTAGCTGGCCACTCACTAACTGGGTGTCATGGCTCCTTCCATTAGCAGGCCCACTCATACCCATTTTTCTCCTTCTCTTGTTAGGACCTTGCCTTTTCTGACTCATCTCTCAGTTCCTACAAAACCATATCCAGGCTATAACTGATCAGTCAGTGTGGCAAATGCTCTTCCTAACAAACCCACATTATCAACCTTTGCCTCAAAACCTCTTGGTAGTCTAAAATTTCTCCCATTTTTAGGTTTTCATGCCACCCCTAATCCCACTCAGAAGCCCTGAGAAATGTCACCCATCACTCCTCTGTACCACTCCCTGAATTTTCACTGCCCCTCACTTTTTAATTTATTTTACTTTTATATTATTAACATAAAAAGACAAGAATGCAAGATCCTTTGAACTGACTGCATAAGTCAAGCCATGGTGTCCTCTGTCATCTGTAGATCACTTCCAGAGGGACTCCTAGAGCCAGAAAGTCTGAGTCAACCTTGTGACATTGGACTCTGCAGCCTGGTTAACTGACGTTGCAATATTCTGCCATTGTTCCTGACTCCACATTTCCTGCCTCAACTGATAAGCCAACTTTGTAACATTGGACCTTAGACCTTGTGACACTCTCCCCTCAGGAAACATCCCCACCACCCCCTGCCCAGCTTGCAAAAAACTGCCCTGAACTGTAATTTCTGTAACTTTCCACTGCCCACCTCAAACTTATAAAACCAACTCCTATTCCACTGCCCTCCAATGACACTCTTTTCAGACTCAGTTCACCTGCACCCAGGTGAATAAACAGCCATGTTGCTCACACAAAGCCTGTTTAGGTGGTCTGTTCATTCAAAGCATGCTTAACAGTAAGGTTAAAATTAGTTTAGGGAATATAATTGCTTTTATATTTTATTAAGCATAATAATAACCTAACATTCCACATTTTAAATTTAAGGCACTAAAATCTCTTGTTAAAATTCAGAATGATGTAGATAATTAAATGCAATAAAAATGTAAAAGTTTTAATTTCTTGAGTTAGTTATCATGAATTAGAGTCATGAAAACATGGCAAATAGGAGTCTGGAGAAAAAGAGCTGATATGACAAAAGTTCTCTTATCTAATAGATGGCTTATATAAAAATACTGAATTTTAAAAAAGAATGTTTTCCAATAAATAGACTTACATGAAGATATATTTTGCATTCTAATCATAGGGGGTCTGCTTAGAAAATAAAACATTTAGTCACATTTGCACAGAATAAACATATTCTCACTATCTCTAATGCTCAATTAAAGTTATTCAGGAGTTGGGGGAATTAGGTATTTTCAAAGTAGTGTTTCACATTTCCTTCAGTGCATCTTGGAAACCTCAAAAATCAAAATTCTCTTCCCACACCTAATGAAAGCTTCAGGTGCGACTACAGCTTTTTTGGTTTTGCAGAAACAGAACACATATAGAATCATATTAGGGCACGATTTAGGCATGATTCCAGGAGTTCTTGCCTAAGGAAACTAAAGGTAAAATGACCAAAACACTGACTAAATGAGAAGCTGCGGAGCCACTGGCAAGACGGCAAAATAGGAACAGCTCCAGTCTGCAGGTACCAACAAGACTGATGCAGAAGACAGGTGATTTCTGCATTTCCAACTGAGGTACATGGCTGATCTCATTGGGACTAGCTGGAAAGTGGATGCACACCACAAAGGGCAAGCTAAAGCAGTGTCGGGTGTTGCCTCACCCAGGAAGCACAAGGGATGAGGGGATTTTTCTTCCCTAGCCAAGGGAAGCCATGAAAGGCCATACCAGGAAGAATGGTTTATTTTGGTTCAGGTACTGCACTTTCCCCATGGTCTTCACAACTGGCAGATGAGGAAATTCCCTCTAGTGCCTATACCACCAAGGCCCAGGGTTTTAAGCACAAAACTGGGCAGCCATTTGGGCAGACATCAAGCTAATGGCAGTTTTTTTTTTCTTACACCAGCAGCACCTGAAACACCAGTGAGACAGAAGCCTTTACTACCCTAGAAGGAGGACTGAAGCCAGGGAGCCAAGTGGTCTGGCTTGGTGAGATCCCCATGGAGCACAGCAAGCTAAGATCCACTGGCTTGAAATTCTTACTACCAGCACAGCAGTCTCAGGTCCACTTGAAGCTTGGTGGAGGGAGGGGTGTCCGCCATTGCAGAGGCTTGAGTAGGCAGTTTTCCCAACAGAGTGTGAATAAAGCCCCCGGGAAGTATGAACTGGGCAGAGCGTGCCACAGCTTACCAAGCCCTCTTTGGCCAGACTGTCTGCCTTGAAGAGCTCCAATAGCCAAGACAATCCTAAGCAAAAAGAACAAAGCTTAAGGCATCAAAGTACCTGACTTCAAACTATACTATTAGGCAACAGTTAACAAAAACAGCACAGTACTGGTAGCAAAACAGATAAATACATCAATGGAACAGAACAGAGGTCTCAGAAATAACACCACACATCTACAACAATCTGATCTTTGACAAACCTGACAAAAACAAGCAATGGGAAAAGGATTCCCTATTTATAAATGGTGTTGGGAAAGCCGTCTAGCCATATGCAGAAAGCTGAATCTGGATCCCTTCCTTACACCTTATATAAAAATTAACTCAAGATGGATTAAAGACTTAAATGTAAGACCTAAAACCGTAAAAACCCTAAAAGAAAACCTAGGCAATACCATTCATGACATAGGAATGGGCAAAAACTTCATGACCAAAACCCCAAAAACAACGGCAACAAAAGCCAAAATAGACAAATAGGATCCAATTAAACTAAAGAGCTTCTGCACAGCAAAAACATCACCAGAGTGAGGAGGCAACCTACAGAATGGGAGAAAATTTGGGCAATCTATCCATCTGACAAAAGGCTAATATCCAGAATCTACAAAGAACTTAAATAAATTTATAAGAAAACAAAAAACCCCATCAAAAAGTGGGTGAAGAATATAAACAGAAACTTCTCAAAAGGAAACATTTATGTAGCCAACAAACATATGAAAAAAGCTCATCATCACTGGTCATTAGAGAAATGCAAATCAAAATGACATTGAGATACCATCTCACAGCAGTTAGAATGGCAGTCATTAAAAAAGTCAATAAATAACAGATGCTGGAGAGGATGTGGAAAAATAGGCATGCTTTTACACTGTTGGTGTGAGTGTAAAATAGTTCAACCACTGTGGAAGACAGTGTGGCAATCCTCAAGGATCTGATCTAGAACCAGAAATACCATTTGACCCAGCAATTCCATTACTGGGCATATACCCAAAGGATTAATTCTACTATAAAGACACATGCACACGTATCTTTATTGTGACACTGCTCACAATAGTAAAGTCTTGGAACCAACCCAAATGCCCATCAGTGATAGACTGGATAAAGAATATGTGGCACATATACACCATGGAATACTATGCAGCCATAAAAAAGGATGAGTTCATGTCCTTTTCAGGGACATGGATGAAGCTAGAAATCATCATTCTTAGCACTAACACAGGAAAAGAAAACGAAACACCACATGTTCTCACTCATAAATGGGAGCTGAACACTGAGAACACATGGACACAGGAGGGGAACATCACACACTGAGGCTTGTTTGGTGGTGGGGAGGTTAGGGGAGGGATAGTATTAGGAGAAATAGCTAATTTAGATTATGGACACAGAAAACCATCATGCCATGTGTATATCTAAGTAACAAATGAGCACATTCTGCACATGTACCCCAGAACTGAAAGTATAATTCAAAAAAAAAAAATAAGAAGGTACATACTAGTTTGAGGACTCAATATAAAGAAAAAACAATATAAGTTTCTATAAAAAAAATGAGAAGCTACATACTAGTTTGAGGACTCAATATAAAGAAAAAACAATATAAGTTTCTATTAAAAAAATGAGAAGCTACATACTAGTTTGAGGACTCAATATAAAGAAAAACAATTCCTAGAAGGATCAGAATTATATATGTAGATAAGAATATAAAGCAAAAAACCAAGAAGCACGTGAAAATAAATATTAACACAAATGCTACTGTATGTAGCTTTACTTAGTGCTTTCTGACATTCTTCTTGATTCAGCAGAATTTCTCTTTCATCTGTGAAATAATAATATGTAGTCAAAGAGTCTGTGTCTAACTAAAGTTTGAATCCTTTGACAAATATCTCCCCAATCCCCATACCCTTTAGCTTCTGGTAAAAACCATTCTACTCTCTGCTTTTATGAATTCAGTTTTTTTTAGAGTCCACATATCAGTGAGATCAGGCTATATTTGTCTTTGTGTGTCTGGATTATTTCAGTTTAAATTTAAAAATTAAAATTACTTTTCCTGATGATTGACCATCTTTTACTATTCCTGTAGGCCACTTGTCTGTCTGTGAGGAATATCTATTAAGATATTTTGTCCATTTTTTAAATTGGGTTGTTTTCTTGCTATTGAGTTGCTTGAATTTCTTAAATATTTTAGATAGTAATCACTTAACAAATGTGTGACTTGGAAATATGTCAATTCATTCCATAGGTTGTTTTTTCACTCTATTGATTGTTCCCTTTGCTGTGTAGATGGTTGTAGTTTGGGGTAATCTCATTTGTCTATTTTTCAATTTTCACTTGTGCTTTTTGGGTAATATTAAAATATCATTGCTCAGACCAGTATCATGGAGCTTTCTCCCTATATTTCCTTATAGTATTTTTACAGTTGTAGGTCTTATATTTTAGTCTTTAATCCAATTTGAGTATATATGAGTGCATATTGTGAGATAATCATCTAATTTTATTTTCTTATATGTGGACATCCAGTTGTCCCGACACGATTTATTGAAGAAACTGTCATTTCCCACTATGTGATCTTAATACCTTTTTAAAAGATCAGTTGACTATAAATGTGTGGGTTTATTTCTAGACCTTCTATTTTGTTCTGTTGCACTATATGTCTATTTTGGTAACAATACCATGCTCTTTTGAGTACTATAGCTTTGAGATAGATTTTGAAATCAAGCAGTGTGATATCTCTGGCTTTGTTATTTTCTTCAATATTCATTTAGCTATAAGGGTATTTTATGGTGCCACATACATTTTAGAATTGTTTTTTCTATTTCTGTCAACAATTCCATTGGAATTTTGTTAGGGATGGCACAGAATTTATAGATCACTTTGGGCAGTATGGACATTTTTCACAATATTACTTTTTCCAATCTGTAAACACAGTGTATCTTTTTACTTATTTTTATCTTCTTCAATTTTTTTTCATCAATGTTTTACAGTTTTTAATGTATAGATCTTTTACTTCTTTGTTTTAAGTTATCACTACCTATTGTATTTTTTGTAGCTATTGGACATAGAGTTGTTTTCTTGATTAAATTTCAGGTAGTTAGAGTAGAGAAATAATATTGATTTTTCTATGTTAATTTTTTATCCTGCTAGTTTGCTGTATTTGTCTGCGGTGTCTTTTCCTGGGACACAGGCATACAGGTAGCTAAAGCATCTCCAGGTTCTGGCATGCAGGCAAGCTCTCTTTGGCAGCTAAGCTACTGCCTGGGGTGTGAGCACACTCAGAGGCATCTTGGCTCTGGGGCTTAGGGTAAAAATTGTTAGTGTTGTCTGTGAAGCAGAACACTGGGAACCATGGTGGCTTCTACCATATTTCTGATGCCAATAGTTTCTGTCTATTGTCTTTATTCCTAGTTGTCTCCTGGAGTCTCAGATATTCCAGTCTAACCAATGATCCTTTCTGTGTGAATATTCTGGTTCCACTATGTTACTGCAGATTGATAAGTGTGCCCATGAACCCTCACTGGGCTATTTTGGTTTGTGGATATCTGTCTATATTTGTTTTTGTTCATTTTGTCTTGTTTATTATGAGAGGACAAAGGCTGGTATCTCCTACTTTACCATCTTGGTAATGTTACTGGCTCCATCATTTGCTGTCGTTATTCTTTATATCAGAATGTGCTGAACATTTTCTTGTGGCTGCTGGGTACTACTTTACCTGAGGGCATGAAAAAAATATGAAGCATAGATTTTCAAACTTACTAGCATTCTTTTGTTCAGGCTTTGAAACTAACGACAAAGCCTTGATTTAGAGTATGTTTGATCAAGCAAGATTAAAAAGAAGGTAATTAGACCTAAAAAGCTTGCATTTACCTGTTGCAAGAAAATGATATTCTCCAACTACATGCTGCCTTTTTGTGATTTCCTGTATATCTGCCACAAATATTCTGTCATGTAATTGCAGTTTAAATCACTTATACAATGGTTATTGGTAGCACACAGACTTGGTACTTTTTCACTGATGATGAAGGCAATGCTTGATGACAAAATGTTTGAAAGAAGAAAAGAGATAACTAAAATCAGAGCTGAACTGAGAGAAATGCAAACGTGAAAACACTATAAAATATCAACAAACTCAAAAGTTAGTTTCTTAAAAGAATAAATAAGGTGATAAACCACCAACTAAACTAATAAAAAAACAAGAGAGAAGATAAAAATAAATACAATCAGAAGTGACAAAGGGAACATTACCACTGATCCCACAATAATGATAATAATAATAATAATAAAGCACCCCCAGAGACTCTCAAACACTACAATACATACAAACTAGAAAGCCAATGGATACATTCCTGGAAGCATACAACTCCCCAAGACTGAACCATGAAAAAATTGAAACCCCAAACAGACCAATAGCAAGTTTCAAAACTGAATCAGTAATAAGAAATCTACAAACCAGAAAAAGCCCTAGACCAGATAGAGTCACAACTGAATTTTATCAGGCATATAAAGAAGAGCTAGTACCACTTAATAAAACTCTTCCAAAAAATTGAGGAGGTACTCATCCTTAATTTATTCTATAAGGACAGCATCATTCTGATAACAAAACCTAGCAGAGAAACAATGAAAAAAAAACTTTAGACCACTATCCCTCATGAACATACTTGCAAAAATCCTCAGCAAAATACTAGCAAACAGAATCTAGCAGTACATCAGAAAGCTAATAAACCATGACCAAATAGCCTTTATTCCTGGGATACAAGGCTAGTTCGGCATATGCAAATGAATAAATGGTATTCATCATATAAAATAGAACTAAAATAAAAAATGACATGATCATTTCAACAGACACAGAAAAAGTTTTCAATAAAATTCAACATACATGCATGTTGAAAACCCTCAAGTAACTAGGTATCTAACGAACATAACCCAAAATAATAAAAGCTATCTGTAACAAACCCACATCCAACATCAAACTGAATGGGCAGAATCTGGAAGTATTCCCCTTGAGAACCAGAGCAAGAAAAGGATGCCCACTCTCACCTCCTGTATACCACATAGTTCTGCAAATCCTAGCCAGAGCAATCAAGCAAGAGAAAGAAATAAAAGACACTGAATAGAAAGAGAGGTAATGAAACTCTCTCTCTTCACAGACAATATGATTCTATGCCTAGAATACTGCAGAGTGTTTGCCCAAAGGCTCCTATATCAGAAAAACAACTTCAGCAAAATTTCATGAAACAAAATAAATGTATAAAAATCAGTGGCATTTTTTATAAACCAATAATATCCAAACTGAGAGCCAAATCAAGAATGCAATCCCATTCACAGCTACAAATAAAATAAAATAAAATACCTAGAAATAAAGCCAACCAAGGATGTCAAAAGTCTCTACCATGAGAATTACAAAACACTCCTGAAAAAATCATAGGCAATACAGGAAAACATGCCATCCTCATGTACAGAAAGAAAAAATATTGCTAAAATGAGAAAACTGCCCAAAACAATTTACAGAATTAACGAAATTTCTATCAAACTATCAATGATGTTTTCATGAAATTTGAAAAAGCAATTTAAAAATTCATATGAAACCAAAAAAGAGCCTGAACAGACAAAGAAATCCTAAGCCAAAACAACAAAGCCAGAAGCATCACACTACTGGACTTCAAAGTATTCTACAAGGCTACAGTAACCAAAATAGCATGTGGTCCTGGTATGAAAACAGACACATAGACCAAAGGAACACGTTAGAAAACCCAGAAAAAAGCTCCACACCTACAACCATCTGATCTTCCACAAAAGTGACAATAACAAGCAATGGGGAAAGGACTCCCTATTCAATCAATGGCTCTGGGATAACTCACTAGCCATGTGCAGAAGATTGAAACTGGACCCCTTCCTTTCATTATGCACAAAAATCAACTGAAGATATGTTAAAGACTTAAATGTAAACCTAAGATTACAAAAATCCTAGATAAAAACCTAGGAAATACCATTCTGGACATAGGCCCTGGCAAATGTTTCATGACAAAATCTCCAAAAACAATTTCAACAAAAAACTTGATAATGGGACTTAATTAAACTGAAGAGCTTCTGCGCAGTAAAAGAAACTAACAGAATAAGCAGACGATCTACAGAATGGGAGAAAATATTTGCAAACTGTGCATCCAACAAACTTCTAATAGCACAATTTATACAGAATGTAACAAATTAACAATGAAAAAAATTAGTAAATGGGCAAATGACACGAATAGACACTTCTCAAAAGAAGATGTACACACAGCAAGCACGAATAGGAAAACATGCTCAACATTACTAATCAATACAGAAATGCATATCAAAACCACAATTAGATACCATCTCAAACCACTCAGAATGTGTATATTAAAAAATGAAGACATAACAGATGCTGGTTGCAGAGAAAGGGAATATTTATACACTACTGGTGAAAATGTAAATTAGTTCAGCCACTGTGGAAAGTAGTTTGGTGATTAAAACTTAATTAAAACAGAACTTCCATTTAACCCAATAATCCCATTATTGAGTATATATCCAAAGGAATATAAATTGTTCTACCATCAAGACATATGTACTTGTATATTCATCACAGCACTGTTCACAATAGCAAAGACATGGAATCAACCTACATGCTCATTAATGGTGAAGTGAATAAAGAAAATGTTGTACATATATGTAATGGAATACTATGCAGCCATAGCAAATAATAAAATCATGTTCTTGGTAGCAACATGGATGCAGCTTGAGGTGATTATCCTAAGCAAATTAACACGGGAATAGAAAACCAGATACCACATGTTCTCATTTATGAGAGAGAAGTGGGAGCTAAACATCACATACACAAGGATACAAAGAAGGGAACAATAGACAACAGGATCTACTTGAAGGTGGAAGGTGGTAGGAGGGTGAGGATCAAAATACTACCCGTTTGTTACTATGTTCACTACCTGGGTGACAAAATAATTTGTAAATCAAACCCATAGAGACATAAAATATTCCTGTGTAACAAATCTGCACATGTACTCCCTGAACCTAAAAGTTGGGAAAACAACCTCTAAGAAACAAAAGAAGTATTTCAGAAGAGAAGAAGATAGAATTTTTGTTGTCACTGTTATCAGTTACCAACATATTCACATACCATCATGACTATATTATTTCTTAATAAAATAAAGGTAAAGATTAAGAAAAAATATATAGTACATTTCTAGGAGTTTCAATATTGTATTTTGCCATATTTAGTTACATTGAGAAGTGTATGTAAACATGCATATGCTTTATGTATACTATAATGACTTCTGACAAAAATAAATTGAGCATAACCTAAAGGGTTTTGATAAATGACTTCCCTTTTTTCATACTCCTCTATCCAAGTGCAGGGAATAGACACATGACATAAAGATTGAATACAAAGTATTCCAGATGGCCAGCATAATTTCTACAATTCACAGTTTCTAATTTATATAACAGAATCACAATAAGGTCAAACTAATCAACATTTTAGTTTAGTATTTATTTAGCATATTGTTTTTGTTGATTCAGTTGATTGACAGGCACATGAAACATATGTTCCTTTTTTTTATTTATTTTTTAAAGGCACCTGAGGAATTGAAGATGCCAGACAAAAATATCAGTATATTTAATACTCTCTGGTTTTTAAAATATTTAAAATTCCTATTTTCTTCATTTAATATACATAAGTCATATGCATATTTACATACACTTCTCAATGTTACTAAATATGGTAAAATACAATACTGAGACTCTAAGAAGTATACTACATAATTTTTTCTTTTTACTATCAAAGGTATCATGCAAAGTACATTTCTTAGTGCAAAAACTGACTCATGTTGCTCTCTTCTAGGTTGTCATCTGTTGTGCATTGGAACTCAGAAGTAATTCTAAAATGTCGTACTAGTTAGGGAGAGGTTTTAATGTAAAAAGGAGAAAAAATTACATTAAAACTTGTCAGAGACAAGAGATGAAAAACCTTAAATTCCCTATTCTTGCATTATTTTACAAGCATGCCAAGGCCTAGTGCACTTGCTAGATAAATTTAGTGAGTGGGTTTGTATTCGAGTGAACTGGTATTTTCACAGTCTCCTGGTGGTCTCCCTCCTCATGAGGTAAATATAGAAGCAACGTCTTCAGTGCAATAAACTTAAATTCTGGCATCAGGAAATCTGGATTTTTGTGGCAGTTATTGATAGGAGTTGTTTGAGAGTGTCAACTGCCAAATTCCTAGAGACACTGGGCTCAAGTGAAGACACATTTTCCCCTACTGGCATGATGGAAGCCACAGCTTTTCTGAAAATCTGAGTTTGGTACAATATCCTCAATAGGTTGAAGGTGTTGTACCAAACTCTATCATACTTCCTGTTTCAGAGTAATTTTCACAGGGTACATCCACCCCCTCATTTGTAGATGCTTTTTTCTCAGTTTTTTATATTCAAGTCAACTAATGGGCTTATAAAATACAAAGGAACTGGTTCACTAAAAAGATAAGAGTCACCAGTTAATCACATCCTTACATAAGAGTCTAGAGGGGGGAAAAATGCAGAAGCATATCATAATACAAGACCTAACATCTGGATGTGAATTGAACACACACACACACACACACACACACACACACACATACACACACCCCCCTCACTACACCAGATATATTTAAACATCATTCAATACTTGTTCCATTCAGATATACATTAGCTGTTTTTACTTTTGTTTTTGGCTCATGGATTTTGCTAAATCACAAGCAAAAATAAAAGCTTTGAATAATGGGGAAAAGCATCCAAACATAAAACAGAAAAAAAAAATGCTTTGATAAACCCAATAGCCTACTTGAGAAGACAGAACCAAAAGAAATATTTGTTAACATCTCTCCTTGTCCTTTAGTCTTTATAATAAATACAGCACCAGACAAAAATTCAACAGCTAAAATCTCGATGCTCATTCAAGCCTGCTTGGTTACCAAGGTTTCCAGTATATAACAGCTTTTAAACTCATGGATCTCAGTAGGAGAACAAATTTACAATTTCATTAATGTACACTTGGGTTTTCTGTTTGACAAAAGATTGTTACATACTTCTGGCTGAGACATAACCTGTCATTTCAGAAACTCCCATTAATTCTGAATTAGATCATTTAATTTTAATTTTGTGAGAGGACTTTCTATGAATGAAGTTGTACTTAATGCAATTAACTTACCAAATCATTCCCATGTGTCAGGAGATAATCCTTGTTGATTATCAATAAACTGAAAATTACAGTTTTAGGTATCTTTAGAATGGGAGAGTGATATTCAGAAGAGAAAGATAACTAGTAATAGTTAACTGTGATTAAAAGGAAATAATTACATCACAATCACACTTTTTGAAAGAACAAACTAGAGCTTTTTTCAAATTATTTATTCCAGCTACCCTATGCCATAGATAAAATAATTTTATTATTCTCTCTCTTTTATCCATAGATGCAAACACATGCATGCATGCACACACACACACACACTATTTTTCATAGGTTTTATATACTGAGAAAAAAGAAGTAGATATTTAAGATAACAGTTCTTTATTTCTGAGGAGTTAATTAATTTCAGTATTATATCAATTTTAAGAACCGAAATTAAAAAAATAATTAGGTGTCTTTTAAAAATGACATTTGCAATAGCTGTCAGCCAAATGGCTGTAGTATCACAATTTTTATTCCTGATATCATAACCAGACAATGGTACTCTCAAAAATTCAGTAATCAAAGCACTTAAGAATGATGAGTTTAAATGGGAGTACTGCTTGTTTCTGAAAACCTCCAATAGGATACTTCACAAAGAAAACAACTTCGAAACTTTGCAGAGGTTTTGTCAGGATCTTGGAAGAGTATCTTTTAGACTTATACTGTGTAGTGGTGAATTCTGAGCACGTAAAATGTGGCTAGTATAAATTAAGATAGGTTGTAAGTTAACAATACAAAATTTCAAAATATAGTATATAATATTATGTAAAAATAATATAAATATTTTAGTACAACTTTTTTACATGTATTACATGTTGAAATGACAAATATTGATTACATTTAAGTAAAATATATTATAAAAATGAATCTCATCTGTTTTACAATTTTAAAGTTAATCATAAGAAAACTTAAAATAACACACATAGCTCACATATTTCTATTGCACAGAGTTGCTTTAGATTATATGGATCATTTATTGCAATACTGCTGCATTAAAAATATTTGGATAGGCCAAAAGATATTATATGGAAAATATAGACATGGTTGGATGTGAGCCAAACAATAATTCTGAAGATTTGGAATGTAAAAGTAATTTTTGATATTTTTTTAACATAAGGGTTTTTTGCTAAGTATGGCCTATGATCTAAATCCACCTGCCACTTGTTTTAATAAATAGATGTTTACTTGAACAGAGTCATATATATTAGTTTACATATTATCTATGGCTGTTTCTGTTTTATAATGGCTGTTTTGAGGAGCTGTGATGGAGACATAGCTGCACAATAAAGTATATTTAATATGACTCTTTACAGAAAATGTTTGCTGGACCCTGCCTTAAACAATTAATTTTGTTTATATTTTACTTTTTAATATGTGCATAGAAATGATAAAACTGTATATAAACATATAAGTAGATAATGAATCCTAAATACTAAAATACTATTAGGTAATTATTTCATTTTTATCTTAGATATTATAAAACAATGTTTTGTGTTACTTCATGTCTGAGAATTGATAAATAATACTTAAGAAAATATTTACTTTCTATTTATATAAATATAAAAGCTTTTATTTGCTTAGCAAATACCTATTGAGACATTTCTATATATCAGGCATTTTAAAATAAATACGTAAAACAGATTTTAGGGAATAAGTTTCTGTTTTTACAAAAACTTACAACATAGAAGGAGAAAAGGAGAATACACAACTGCATGGGTTAAATGGCATGTAAATTAAAATGTAAGTGTAAGGAAAAGGGGGTTTCTTACACTTAGGGATGGTTAATAATCTTAATGTCTCAGAAAGAACACTAGAAAAAATTCCAGTAGACTCAAAATTACCAATATTGAATAAAAAGAAAATAAAAATGTATTAGAAAATGTAACATCATTCTATTATAAAGACACATGCACATGTGTGTTCATAGCAGCACTGTTTACAATAGCAAGGACCTGGAACCAACCCAAATGCCCATTGACGATAGACTAGACAAGGAAAATGTGGCACATATTCACAATGGAATACTATGCAGCCATAAAAAATGATGAGTTTGTGTCCTTTGTAAGGACATGGATGAATCTGGAAACCATAATTCTCAGCAAACTGACCCAAGAACAGAAAATCAAACACCACATATTCTCACTCATAGGCAGGTGTTGAATAATGAGAACACATGGACACAGGGAGCATCACAGACTAGGGTCTGTTTGGGGGTGCCAAGGGAGGGTCAGCAGCAGGGTAGGGAGGTCGAGGAGGGATAACATGGGGAGAAATGCCAGATGTAGGTGCCGGGGGGATGGAGGCAGCAAACCACATTGCCATGTATGTACCTATGCGACAATCCTGCATGATCTGCTCATGTACCCCAGAACCTAAAGTACAATTAAAAAAAGAAAAAAGAAAAAATATATAACATCAAAGCCACAGGCAACAAAAAAAGATAATTTGGTGTGTATAAACATTTTTAAATTTGTGTATTAAAATACTACCAACAGAGTAAAAAGGCACCCCACAAAATGGGAAAAAGATGTTTGCAAATCACACATCTGATAATGTAAAATACACAGAGGACTCAAAACTCAGTAAACAACCAATATCATTAAAGAATAGGCAAAGGACTTGAATAATCATTTCTCCAGAAAAGAAATACAAATATTCGATAAGCACATTAAAAGTAAAATGTGGTACATATATAGAATTGAATATGGTTTTTCCTTAAAAACAATCCTGACATGTTACAACATATATGAGCGTTGAAAACATTACACTAAGTAAAATAAACCAATCACAAAATAAGGTACTTACAGTTAAACGTGGAGAAATAAAGCAGAATGGTGGTTTCGAGGATGGTGGGAGTGGAAAATGGGCAGTTGTTATTTAATTGATATGCAGTTTTAGTCTTGCAAGTTGAAAGGACTCTGGAGAGGAATGGTGATGACATTTGCATGACAATATGAATGTATTTAATACCACCATACGCTGTCCACTAAGTAAAGGTTCAAAATAGCAAATATTATTTCATGTGTTTTTACATTAAAAATGAAAAAAAATTTAGGAGAACAAATGTAAGAATTTTTAACTACTTTAGAAAGCAGGAATATTTGCTAAGACTCAAAATTCATAATGCATAACAAGGTTAATAAATTCCAATAGAAATTAAAATGGAAACTTTTTTTTTTTTTTGAGAGAGTCTTGCTCTGTCGTCTAGGCTGGACTGCAGTGACACAATCTGGGCTCACTGCAACCTCTGCCTGCCGGCTTCAAGCAATTCTGCCTCAGCCTCCCGACTAGCTGAGACTGTGGAGACACACCACCACGCCCAGCTAATTTTCGTATTTTTAGTAGAGACGCGTTTTACCAAGTTTGCCAGGATGGTCTTGATCTCTCGACCTTATGATCCGCCTGCCTCGGCCTCCCAAAGTGCTGGGATTACAGGCATGAGACACCGCGCCCAGCCAGAAGCATTTTCATAAAGAAAATATTATTATACAGTCTAAGAATCGTTAATGACTGAAATTTGAAAAAATGTTTACACTACTACTATAAAATAACTCATTTAAACAGTGGGCAAATATTTACTATAATTTACAAAAGCGTAAATACCAGTTTTCCTCAGCTTTGGGCGTAGGCTTCCCGTCCGCGGAGGAGAACGCCGCGTCAACAGCGCCACAGCACCCCCGCCCCACTGCCCGCCGCAAGCTCATCCGTGTCAGCTGCGCCGGAGGCCGCGGCTTCCGGTCTCAGAGCCCTGCCGCGCCGCCGCCGCCCCGCGAGCTGCCCGGATGTAGGCCATCAGGTGTGTGGTGGTGTGAGACGGCTTTAACAATTATTCTGCCAATGTTATGGTAACTGGAAAACCGGTGAATCCGGGCTGATGGGATACAGCTGGACAAGAAAATTATGACAGATTACGCCTCCTAGCCTATCCACAAACAGAGGTGTTCTTAATTTGCTTTTTCCTTGTGAGTCCTGCATCATTTGAAAATGTGAGAGCATAACCTGTGGTGCGGCACCATTGTCCCAACACTACCATCATCCTAGTGGGAACTAAAGTTGATATTAGGGATGATAAACACTCCATCAAGAAACTGAAGGAGAAGAAGCTGACTCCCATCACCTATCAGCAGGGTCTAGCCATGGCTAAGGAGATTGGTGCTGTGAAATACTTGGCGTGCTCAGCTCTCACACAGGAGGCTTCAAGACAGTGTTTGACGAAGCGGTCCCAGCAATCCTTTGCCCACCTCCCGTAAAGAAGAGGTAGAGAAAATGCCTGCTGTTATAAATGTCTGAGCCCCTCGTTTTTGGTCCTGTCCCTTGGAACCTTTGTATGCTTTGCTCAAAAAATGGTGGAGACTTCGCACTTAATGCTAACTTTTTGTTACACATGAAGTTTTCCATAAAACCATTTTGAACCAATCAGTAATTTTAAGGTTTTGTTTGTTCTAAATGTAAGAGTTGAGACTCACATTCTGTTAAAACTTAGCCCTAAAATTAAAAAAAAAAAAAGTAAATATCCAAATGGACAATAAGTAACTGGAAACTTAAACAAATTTATTAGTCATAAGAAAAGTGAAAATCAAAATCACAGTGTGATTTAACTATTTTCCTCAAGAACTAAATGGAAAAGACAAAATACACCAAGCATTGACAAGTATGCCAAAAAATTAAAGCCTTCATACTATAAAAATTCTAGAAGAAAACTTCAGAAAAACGCTTCTATACATTTTAGGCAAAGACTTCATGACCAAGAACCCAAAAGCAAAGGCAAAAAAAAGAAAATTAAATATATGGGACTTCATTAAACTAAAAAGCTTCTGCACAGCAAAAAACAAACAAACAAAAAAAACAGCAGAATAAACAGATAACCTACAGATTGGAAGAAAATCTTCACACTGTATACATCCAACACAGGACTAATATTCAGAATCTACAGCAAACTCAAACAACTTAGCAAACTCAAACAATCTATAGCAAAACCAAACAATCCCACAAAAAAGTGGGCTAAGGACATTAATAGACAATTCTTAAAAGAAGATATACAAATGGCCAACAAACATATGAAAAAAATATGCAACATCACTAATGATCAGGGAAATGCAAATCAAAACCACAATGTGATACCCTTACTCCTACAAGAATGGCCATAATAAAAAAATCAAAAAATAATAATGTTGGCATAAATGCAGTGAAAAGGGAATGCTTCTACACTGCTGGTGGGAATATAAGATAGTACAGCCACTATGGAAAACAATGTAGAAATTCCTTAAAGAACTAAAAGAACTACCATTTGATCTAACAATCCCACTATTGTGTATCTACCCAGAAGGATAAAAGCCATTATATGAAAAAGATACATCCACACCCGTTTATAGCAGCACAATTCACAATTGCTAAAATAGAAAACTAGCCCAGATCAATGAGTGGATAAAGCAATTGTGGTGTGTGTGTGTGTGTGTGTGTGTATATATATAACAATGGAATATTACTCAGCTATAAAAAGGAATGAATTGATGGCATTTGCAACCTGGATAGAACTGGAGACTATTATTCTAAGTGAAGTAACTCAGGAATGGAAAAGCAAACATCATACATTCTCACTTATAAGTGGGAGCTAAGCTATGAGGATGCAAAGGCATAAGAATGATACAGTGGACTTTGGAGACACAGGGGAAAGAGTGGGAAGTGGGTGAGGGATAAAAGACTACAAATTAAATTCAGCGTATATGCTTGGGTGACGGGTGCACCAAATTCTAACAAATCACCGCTAAAGAACTCACTCATGTAACAAAATACCACCTATTCCTTTAAAACCTCTGAAAATAAAAAGGTTAAATGAACAAACAAACCATAATACATTGTTGATGGAGTTAAAATTAGTACAATCTGTCTTTGTTTGGGCAACAAAACACAACAGAACAAAACAAACAAAAAACCCATAGACTTTATGGCTAAAACAACAGATGTTTATTTTCTCACAGTTCTAGAGGCTAGATATCCGTCATTAAGGTCCAGCCAGTTTAGTTTCTAGTGATGGCTTCTTTTTCTGGCTTCTAACAGTAGCCTTTTCACTGTGTTCTCACATGGTCTTTCCTTGGTAAGTTTGAAGACAGAAAAAGCAAGCTCTCATGTCTCTGCTCATTAAGACACTAATTTTCTATAAAATAAGGGTCCTACACTTCTAATAACCCCATTTAATCTTCATTCCTTCCTTCCACAAATATAGCCACATAGGGGCTTAGGTCTTGAATGTATAAATTTTGAGGGTGCAAAATAATTCAGTTCAGTGCATGATGACCTTGGAAAATTTTTTGGCATTGCATAAAGAAGCAGATTGCAAATATTGTCTATGATTCAGAAATTCCACTTCTTAATGTATACTCAATAGATAAACTTTCATTTCATTAAAAGTCATGTTTTAATTATTCAAAAAAGTAATTAATGATAATCCCAAAATAAATTACCTCAAATGCCCATCAGCAATAAATTAGACCAATGAATTGTGGTCTGTTCACATAATAGAATGCCGTAACTCAATAACTCTACCACAAAATGCAAAATTTCAAGAAACTACAAATATAAATTCACTGATAAATGAGAGACAAATGAGTAAATGTGATATGGTTTAACTTTTATGAAATCTGGAAGGTGTAAAAGCAAATCTGTGATTCTAAATGTCAACATAGTGCCTGTGATTTGGGTGGTAAGGGGAAGTTGATAAACTGTGAACACTGACCTAAAACACCTGCAGTAGTGTCTAATATTGGTGAGACTTACATTGTCCTGTCTAGTTTATGAAAAATTTAAGTTCTTCACTTGTGGTATAGGCAATTTGTTGTATTTATATGATATTTAAATAAAATGGTTTCTTTAATTGTTAATGCAGTGAAAGAATATTTTATGTTACACTATACTTTGTATTTAATTACTATGCGTTCAAAGTCATTGATCCAATTTCCTTTGGTCAACAGTAAAACTTTCATTAAGAAATAACATTGGCTGGGTGCGGCGGCTCATGCCTGCATTCCCAGCACTTTGGGAGACCGACGTGGGCACATTGCCTGAGGTCAGGAGTTCAATCTGACCAACATGGTGAAACTCTGTCTCTAATAAAAATGCAAAAAAAATTTGCCAAGTGTGGTGGCATGCACCTGTAATCCCAGCTACTTGGAAGGCTGAGGCAGGGGAATTGCTTGAACTAGGGAGGTGAAGGTTGCAGTTAGCCAAGATTGCACCACTGCACTCCAACCTGGGCAACAGAGTGAGACAGTCTCAAAAACAAAAAACAAAAAATTTTGAAGAGGTAGCATAAGATAGTGGGAAAAACTCTCCAGTGAGTGCTTCCTTCTTCGATATACAGAAAAAGAACAATTTGAGCAAATATTTATGCAGGAAAATACATTCACAAAAGCTAGAAAACAAAACGAGAGATTATAGTACCTGGTTTCAGAAAAAAAATAAGAAAAGGTACATTGAAGAGTACAGAAAGGACAGTGTAACATTGCCTACATAATCCCTGCCCAGCCCCACGAAGCACAGTGAAGAAAGAGACTCCTTCCACTTGACGAAGAGAAAGGAAAATAAGAGAGGGACTTTGGGAATCCAGTGTACTTTCTCCTGGTGTCCCTGCAGGTTCATTGATTTAGTGACCTCACAGACTGTGAGATAATTTCATAAACAAGGCCTTCTCAAAGGCCAAAACTGTAGTGATCATGGACTCAGGAAACTAAACAGTCAGTCCCCTATGAATTCCTGGAAAGTTCTTTGAAGAAGGACGGGTACAAACAAGGACAGACTATGTAGACTGGAGTAAATATAAAATTCTTTAATGTCCAGACGTTGAGGTACAGCCATAAGCATCAAGAACATTTTTTTTAAAAATGCCTTACCAAACATACCAAATAAAGTGCTAGCCACTAGCCCTTAAGAGATGGAGACATGTGATTTATCAGATGGGGAATTTAGAATAATTATTTTGAGAAAATGATGAACTTCAAGAAAGTACACAGAAATCTTTCAGAAATTTATTACATAAATTTAAGAAAGAGTTAAATGATTTTTAATATATCAGAATTCAAAAAGAAGCTGGAAAATAGAATGAATAACTTAAAATGCATTAGAGAGTCTCAATAGCAGAATACATCAAATAGGAAAAAGGTGTGTGAGCAGGAAGACAGGCAAATTGAAAATATATGGTCAGCTGAGACTGTGCCACTGCACTTCAGCCTGGATGACAGAGCAAGACTCCATCTCCAAAAAAAGAAAGATCAAAAAAAAAAAAAAAAGAAGTAGAGAGTAGAATGGTGGTTACCAGAAGGTGAGAAAGAGAGAATGAAAGATGGTTGGGGATAGGTTGGCAAACAGATACAAAGATATAGTTAAGCAGGAGAAATATTTTTTGTGGTGTTCTATTACACAGTAGGGTGACTATAGCTAATAACAATGTCACATTTATATTAAGATTCCTAGAAGAGAAGATTTAGAGTGTTTCCGCTACAAAGAAATGATAAATATGTAAAGTAATAGATATGATAATTGCCCTGATTTGGTCATTATATGATGTATGCATCACACTAAATCCAGTAAATATGTACACTTATATGTCAATTATAAATGAAAGTTTAAAAAGGAAAAAAGAACATTATCACTGTCAATAAAAATAAACACTAGTTTTAGACTCACTTAAAATTCCATCAAAGTACCATTAATGGTATTTTTATAAGCACAAAATGGATCACACAAATCAATGAAGTAGTCACATATAATACAAATGTAAAAAATCAAGCAGTATTTTATACTGTAGAAGGAAATGAAGTAATAGATATATGTAAGTCACAGCAAGAATACTGTAATAAATAAAATTATATTGCAGAATGCCACAAATAGAAGGAAATTACAGAAGCCAGAAATCACTGTAGTTGATAGTAAACTTGGGAAAGATAATCATAAGTAATTTCTGGCTATATGAGAAGACAGACTCCAAGATGCTCCAAGCAGCATGGAATTCCCCATCTATTTCTTATTTCAAAACCATAAGAAGTAGGTTTATCTGATGAAAGGATATACAGAATTATTCTAGTCATTTTGGAACTATGCTTAAGTGAGTACTATAAAACTCTACTAGAATAAAAAGTAATAAAATGAAGGTCTACATCCAGAAGTGTGGGGTATTATCACTATCGATACCACTTAGCTCTCAGAAAAGTTGGAAAATCAAGATTAGACCACATAGCAATATACTAGAAGATTTATCTTTCAGAAAGTAAATAAATCAAGAAAAATACAAATACATCATAACTGGGTCATATACAATGAGGAGTTTAGCCAGATGATGAGACTTTTTTTGTACTAGACCCACACATAAACATAAAATGTTAGGGTCCACATTTTTTAGTTGGCACTACACCCCATATATAAACAGACAGCAAAGGATCTTCAAATATGTGACAAAATTTCTAACTTTAATAATAGTAATAATAAATGTTAAAAATAAAGCCCTTTCCAGATTTGATGTGTGTACGTGTGTGTTTAAGTTTTGAGGAGATAAGAGAGTCAACTGAATTTGCAATATAGAATGTTAGAATTTAAGGAAGAACACAGAGAAAGCTGACAGTATAGACCAGAAGACATTTATGTCCTTTTGATTCTTTCACTGAGTAAAAAGTAATGCCTACAAATTGTAAAATTCAACAGTGCTACACAAAGAACAGCAAGAGAACTGTAACGTCCACAATTACCAGAGCACACAAAAGACTAGGAGATGTTCAAGTTCTTGCCTATTAGGCCACATTGAATACCTGACCCATTCTCGGGATACCTAGAGATCATAGTAATTTATACTTCCTAGAGTAAAAATTATTCAACCACTGCCAATAAAATGATCAAGCTGATTCTCAATCAAATTAAATGTTTTTTTTTTTTTTTT
Source organism: Plecturocebus donacophilus (assembly GCA_004027715.1). Classification (NCBI taxonomy): domain Eukaryota; kingdom Metazoa; phylum Chordata; class Mammalia; order Primates; family Pitheciidae; genus Plecturocebus; species Plecturocebus donacophilus. The sequence goes on along the minus strand of PVKP010003513.1, from coordinate 18,490 downwards.
TTTTTTTGAGATGGAGTATTGCTCTGTCAGTGGAGTGCAGTGGCACAATCTCCAGCTCACCGCAACCTCTGCCTCCTGGGTTCAAGCAATTCTCCCACCTAGCCTCCCAACTAGCTGGGATTACAGTCATCCACCACAATGCCCAGCTAATTTTTTGTGTTTCAGTAGAGACGGGGTTTCACTGTGTTGCCCAGTCTGTTGGCAATTCCTGATCTCAGGTAATCCGCCCACCTTGGCCTCCCAAAGTGCTGGGATTACAGGTGTGAGCCACCACACCCAACCTAAATTAAACACTTTTCAATGCGAATGTTAAGATTCTTAATTCAATATGGCATTATTTATGTACTCAAAACATAATATTTACATGAATGAAATAATGAAATTAGCAAGCAGTTTCCAGTAGCCCTTAGAAATATGCTTCAAGATTTCAAGGAAATCATGACTATGGGGAGGAGAGAATTAAAAGACTTAAATAAAGAAACAAATGAAATATAAGTTCTAATATATTGGACTGACACCAGTAGCTACTGCTGTGTTGGATACAAGACACTGAATTCTGATACTGGCAGATCGTGTGTGTGATTGTGTGTGTGAAGTATAATACTCAACAGTGATTGTGACTAGTGTTATTTTACCTAGATCTACTATTACATTGAGCCTACTGTGATGTATATCAACAAAATAGATACCTTGGGCCATATGTCTTAAAATAAGAAAACTCATGACTGGACAAGGAAATACCTGACAATGCTATAGAAAGTCAAAAGCCTTCTAAGACCCTGCTTAGCAGTAAAAACAGAAAGAACAGTTGGAGTCCTCTACTGTCTAAATTTTACCAAAAAAAAGTGAGTAAAATTTGTGAACTGTAAGGTGTATCCAGAACCCTCTCTACAAAGAGGATCTGTGAAATATTTACAGCTTTTCAGGCAGCAATGAACTAATGGTAGCTATATTAGAAGGTGCTGAAAAAGACACTGAATAGTGCCAATTTACAATATCCACTGTCCAAAATCTCAAAAATGATCTTATATTCATCCCTCCCAGGAAAATACTCTGGGATATACTTTATCAAGTAAGAAATAAACAAATAAAACTATTCATGGAGTTATAAGACCAAAAAATTAACACAGAAGAAATGATGAGGAAATTCCCGATTATGTTGAAGGGAGATCCAATGAAACATAAAGAGGAAACAGCCAGATTGAAGTGGGAAGACAAAGACCCAAAAATAGATGTCCCAAAGAAGTGTTTTAATATGATTCAGATATTATCTCAGAGAAAATAAAAGTTAGCATAAGAAAATAATTAAACTCAAAGTGGCAAATGTAGTTGATATGGAAATAATATTTACATAGTCATAATAATATATAACCTGGGTGTTGATTCGACTAAAATATCTGATATGATCCCTATGTGCGCACAGACAAAGGGAAGTGTTTTTTGTTTGTTTGTTTGTTTTGTTTTCTGTTTTTTGGAATGGGTGTCAGGGAACTGAGTATTCACCTTATATAAGGGGGAGCCAAATGGATTCTAAAACAGGGAAGTCAAGTAATGAAAATATAAAGATCCTATTGAAAACATGGAAATAAACATCTAAAAAGTAGTTAAAAGTGTGGAATGCTATTGCCTATGTAGAACAAGAAACACAGATGAAATGGACTGGAGTTTCCGATTTTTAGGAGAAGGTGGTCTAGTTGGAAGGATGAATTCAGACTCTGACATACAGGAGGAAGGCAGTAGAATCTATCGGACCTTGTGAAAAGTAAAAATGCCCTTGTCGCTGTGGGTCCCTGTCTATGGTTTCATTTGTCTATGAAACCAACTCAGATCAACACTTTGAATTCTCTCTGGTGTTTTGCTAAGCATCCAGTTGTACAGTTATGCCTAGAACTCAGGAAAGAGAACTAAGGAGGATCATACATTTTAGTCAATCAAGCAAGAGTCAAAGCTATGAGAACAAATAAAATTTCCTTGGAAAGTATTTGGTAGATAAAGAAGAGAAAACAATCTAAAGAAGAATCCTAAGAACAACATAATTCATTTCACCCTGATAGTTTCTAGAAAAATCAATTTTGTGTAGAGTAAAATATTCCTCCTCTAGCCTTATGGTCTTTTTATTGGATCTGCTGTTCACAACCCTTAACTTTAAACTTCTCTTTGGTTTTGAGGTTAGTCACATTTTCAGATAACTTCTTAACTCCCTAATGTTTTCATAAACATCTTAGAAACTGACTATTGTTTTATAGAAAACATGAATATTTATGAATCTTTAAAGTACATGGTACTGTTTTAGAGAAATAACTAATAAAAGTAAATTTATAATTACCATACATTTATAACACAATTTCTAGACACAGGGACAAATTCATGAAGTAATTATAAATAAGAAAACTAAGGGGTAAGAAGAGGGGGAAACCTTACCTATTATCTTTCATGTTTTCTTTTTTCTAATATGTAGAAAGTTTAATTTTATATTATGTTAATTTTTAACTGTGTTTTAAAAATTGTGTTTTATGATTTCTTTAAAGCAAATTAATTTTTATACTTTACTGTATCTTGCTTAAACAAGTTAAAAATTATGCAATTTTTCTGAAGAAGTATTACTGGTGAAATTTCTGCTATTATATTTACTTACTGTAGATTAACATGTCTGAACCTTGGCACTTTTGGCATTTAGGGCCAGATAATTCTTCGTGTGCAGGAGACAATGTAGGATGCACTTAGGGACGTAATACTTAGCAGCATCCCTGACCTTTTTCCACTCGATGTCAGTAACATCCCCTGCCAACCCCAAGTTTTGGTAATTAAAAATGTCTCCAGACATTTGTCCTCTGGAAAAGAAAATTGTTCTTGGCTAAGAACCACTGTTCTACATTTAAGAAAAATTTCAGGTCTAATCAGAATTGCAGTCTAACTATTAGGATAAAAATCACTATAATATGATTTATAATCCATTTTAGGTACTTAATTATATGAATGCTTATTAAAATTTTGTGGATTATCATAATACGAGGTTTTTTTTCCCTATGAGAGACTATAGCTCTTTTATATTAAAAATAATATTGGTAATAATTCTTGCTGGGCTGCAAATGAATAGCAGAAATTAAGTAGAGGCATCGAGAGAAAAGTATGATTTAGATTTTTTTTTTTTTTTAGCAGAAACTTGCTAGTAAAACAGTAAATTAACTTGATTCTCCTTCCTGCAGGCCTTTGTGAATCTTTCAAATTAGTTAAGTAATTTAGGGTTGGAAAGAAGAGACAGAATGAAAAGAGCATCTTCTTTTCAGCAGTTTTGGAAATCAGGGCCCCAGTATTTCTTAGAATTGAGAGGTACAGGAAGCTATTTAGTGAGTGTCATTTGGGGTATTAAGTAAGTGATGAATTCCATGTTTATTCAACATTACATTTCCAACTCAAAGAATGACAATATTACAATTTCAATTCAAAGGATAAAACTTTATCAGTTGCCATCAAACAACATAAAGTGTGCTTAAATGAGATTCCACTGAGCCCAGTGAACAAGCATTTTGAACACAACAGATAAAAAATACTCTGAATTAAGCGTGTATTTATATAGTCAATAAACAAGAAAAATCACTGTGGCTGGAACTGAATAAGACAGAGAAAAAGCGAAGGTCACTCTTTCTCTTAATAATTGCTAGGACTAGTTTGGAAACAAAAATGGAAATGAGACTTATTAGGATGCTTCAAAATATAAGTCTTAAGAGTGATGAATTTAATGGGTAAATGGTGGTATTATTTATTGAGACAAAGCACACTAGTAGAAAAAGGAGAGAGAACGTCTTGGCCTGAACAATTGGATGAATGGTGTTGCAACTTAATAAGATATGAATCCCTGGCATAGGAGGTATAATTGACAAAACAGAGAATCAATTGTATACCTTTGGGAACTTTTAAGTTAGATACGCTGATAAGAAATTCAATTGGAGATGCCAAGTAGTCAGCTGAGTATAGTATAAGGTTCTGACAGGTAGGTAGGAAGTTAGAGCTGGAGATTAAAATTTACTAGTCACTATTATATGACTAGTATTTAAAACAGAGGAAGTAGGTAATGAGCTTACCTAGGGAGTGAATGTGTTTCTAAATAAGAACATGACCCAGTCCTGGCTTTCCACTGCCTCAAGTTGAGGATATAGGAAAAAAGAAGGCAAGCAAAGATGATTGAGAAGGTGCTAACACTGAAGGAAAAAGACAATTCAAAAGGATATGTAATATCTGAAGCCGAGTGAATAAAAAGAAAGTTTATAAAAAGAAGTGAGGAGTTGGGTTAGAGATGAAATAAGACACAGATTGGTGACTGAAAAAAAAAAAAGATACATATGCTATATTTTAAACAAATAAAGTTGCTTTCTATTATCCCCTTGTCCAAGGTTGTAGCCTTATAAAAAACAATTATCATATAATGATCTTGCTACTATAAAACTAATTTCCTATTTCAGCATTGATGTGAACATATTTAGTTGATTGAAAGGAATGGAGGAATACAGGCATATTTTTTTTTTTTTGTAATGGGTTGAATCTAGGGAGGCCACCTCTCATAAGAAATAATAAATCCTGAAATGAAAGTTCACAGAGGACTCCAAGCATCCATAATTCATACACACAGGGATTAGAATTTGTGTCACATGTGGGTAATATAAACCATGATAAATATATAGCATTTGGTTATATTTGACAATTTGTGTTAGATGATGTCAGTGTAAAAACACATTAAAGTTTGATAACTATAGACTTAGCATTCTTCCTCTTAGGAAAGTACATCTACATAGGAACAACCAATTTAATAATTTATCTGTAATTAAAGCTCCAATATAACAAATTTTACATGAAGAGAAAAATATGGTTTGTGAATTCACACAGTTTAAGTGCACAGGTTTATTAAAGGAATCTGGGACTTTAGGTTGTGGCTCCACTGTCTGAAGAAATTAAGTCTTCATTATCATGTATCAGGTAAATACTGAAATATCTTTTGAATCATGTTGATAAAAATAGAGCTATGGGCAGCATAGGTAATTTTGTACCTGTTCTGCTGAAAAACAAGCATGTGAATTATTTAGTTTGCTACTTCATTGTTAAAAAAAAAAAGTTGAATCAACAGTAGAATTCATAAATTCTAACAATTATTTACTGGACCTTTCCTGTGTTTCAGATATTTTATGTTTATGATCAGAATTGAGTTTGAAGTAGTATATAATATAGGGAAGCTTTCTGATCACTTGCAATTCATAAAGAATAGATATGACCTACAGACAAAATTAGCATACTTAAGGAATTAATTATTATTACATTGGCTTCTCTTCACTGAGTCCATCCCAAAAGCCAGCCACTGGTAGATCTTATACATATTACCTCATTGAATCATCATAACAATCCTGCAAGATAATTACTCTCATTTATAAGTGTGAAACTAAGACTCTGTGAGTTTAATGAGGTCATTTAACTAAGGCATTAAAGTGTTTCAATAAGGTGGAAGTAATGATTTTGTCAAAGCTGCTGAGAGTTCAACTAACAGTGAAATGTATAAATGATTAAATTTGGAAAAAATAGTTACTGATAAAGCTGTAAAGATGGTGTTGGGAGAGTCAATCATTAGTGAACTTTCTAAGAATGATACATTTAGAGTCAGGATAGTAGATATTCATGTACATAAATAGAATGACTTCAGTAGAGAATAAATACCTAACTGGAGATAATTAACAACAGAATAGGACATTGAGAATTAAAAACAGTAAGTATAAACAACTTTGGTGGCAATTGCCCATAAGATGGAATAATCTGTGAATTGTCTAAAATAATAGTTCAAGGGAGTGAGAAAGGAAAATAGGGTCTAGAGGCAGGGAATATAAGGCCGGTTCACATGTCAGCTGAAATATCTTTTGAAGATTGGATCCCAAAGGAGGACACTATGGGGGATCATAGGGACCTCAAACTGTCCAAAGAAGATGCTCTATGCAGATGTTCTGAGGTATATTAATAAGGTATAGTAATAATAGTAAGTAATATAGAATTTTCTCTTACAGTTGCAATGCTGCTTGGCCCCCAAATTGTTTAGAATCTGAAGTTTACTATCTAATGGGAAAGTAGGATGGCATTACATGTATCCAGGCTTTGGTGCTGCTGTTCTAAACAGAGGGCCTGGTTAACAGGCAATGCCCTCTTTTGGCACTGATTGGCCTCAGTGCTCTTGGGAGTTTGGGGAGGTTTAGCCTTTAAAAACCAAACAGCATGGAGACTCTTTACCTGAAACTATGGTTCACAACCTTCCTTGGAGTATCTATTGGGGCAAAGTAAAACCGGTAGGCTTTTACTGCTATCTCATGGCTAACATTCCAAGCTATCAGATCTTTGTACATGTGTGAGTATACATGTCCAGGTGTGTTTATTTGTATGTATACTTACTGTTATATGTTGTGGCTACCGAATTGGCTTATAAGTAAAAAAGCATTCATAAATTAAGTAAATAAGCAATTTTCAAGTTCATGTGACCTAAGTACTTTACTAAACAAGCTAGATTTAACATTATTGGTGGAATAAAAATAGAAAGGCCTTCAGAATTGCCAGCATACATTTTTTTCTGAATTTTATGTTTGCCTTTGCTAGATATTTTTAAATGTTGGTGTTAATTTAAGCTGGGAGATACTTGGGGCCAGCCTGCCTCCCATTTTAGTAGAAGTCTCACTGAGATCAATGGATGTCTGAATTCTTCCTTTACTATGTTTACTGTTTTGCATGGATAGTGCTAGAGTACTAATTGGTCACATGCCTAATCTGAAACTCAAAAGAATGAAAGCCCCCTCTTCTCCTCCCACCTTTCCAGACCGAATCAACGTTTATTTTACATAAGTTAGTTGATGTCTTATGTCTCCTTGCTAAAAGCAAACATTAAGTACAGTGAATAGGATAAATATTTTAGGTAAACATTTTGTGTAAATTAAAATCTTAAAGTTATTTTTAATACTCATTTAATATCTGAGTCATTTCCTATTAAGAAAGGGTTGTGATAGGGAAAATATGTTTCTAAAATTGTGGAATTGTTCTTATCTATAGATGCCCATAACTGTTAGTTCAGTGTTTCTGCTTTTTAGGGTTTCACTAAAGTTTTAGGTTACTGAGAATAAAGATTTTAGTTAACACGTAATTCTGTATACAAAATGCACCAGAAAGGGTTATTAGTGGAAAAAAGAATACTTTTGTCTAATTCAGAAGTTATTTAAATGTTAGTTCGAATTACAGATTTGAAAGGGTTATTTATGAAACTAGTAAGGAATTGTTAAGAAGGGGAGAAAGATGTGGGAAGAGTTTAAATAATAAAATATTCTTTAAATCCTGATAGAGAATTGGATACCTTTGGCTAATAAACATTTTCATAGTTAAAGCTCTTAGTCTCAATTAAAGCAAAACAAGAGTATTGTAAAGAAATGCATTGACAGTTTGGCAATTTTTTTTAATACAGTTAAGCATGAAGCTGAATTTAATGTGGAGCCACATTTCACATACATGCTTACATTGCTTCATACTACTGTTTTGCATGGATAGTGCTAGAGTACTAATTGGTCATGTGCCTAAAGTGATTTCTTGATTGCTCAGGATGTATAATGATATTACTAAACTTAAAAACATTAAATTGAATATCAGAAATAAAATATTCAATATGTGGAGTGTGGAAGGCCTTAGGTAATACTGTACCCTCCAGGGTAAATTGTGTAGGAATATGGAGGCTTGGTTTTCTGTTTATATTTTTGGTTCTAGTTTTAATTCATTTGCTGTTTATTCTTCTCTGGCTTTGCTTGTGTATCCACATATGCAAAACCATGATGCTTTTTAGTTTTTAGTCAAAGGATTTCATTTGATTCTGTGAATAGTTATTTTGTTTCCTATGCATTTCTGTCAAGTCCTCATGCTTTCTATTTATCTGGAATTCTTAAGGTACCTATATCAAGCTGCAGGAATTAATGGAGCACACCAGCTTTTCATCCTTAAACTAACCTTTTAGATTTTAAGCTTCTAAGTGTGTCTAGTATACTCTTACCAATAGAATTTAAGTCATATATCTCTCTCTGCCTAGTTTCTCCAAGATTTGTAAACTATCTATGGGTATTCTTAATTCATAGCCATGTGTTTGTTTGTATACAGTTGAGCAGGGTCTCCAAGGCCACTCAGGGAGAGAGAACCTACAAACCTGGCATTCCGGCAAAAGGGTAAGAATTTCTTACCAGTCAGTTTCTGGCCTCTTTCTCTCTGTGCAAACTGGTTAATCTCCTCTGTGAAGTTTTAAATTAATTGGTTTAATAATAGTAAGAGATTAAATCAAATGTTTTGTCAGAAAGGCAGAAAGGGGAATGACTTTCAGTTCACGTGACTTTAGCAATCTTTGTGAAATAAAGATGGTTTTCAAGATTACTGGTAAAATACAAATGTCTGCAAAATGTAAACATGTGGTCTAAATTATCTTCAAATATTAGGTTTGCTAATTGCTTTAAGGTCATAACCTGCCTCTTTGGTTATAACCTTACTTTTAAAAATTGTTTAACTTGTCTACTTTCCAGCTAGGTAAGGCTTGGGTACATGTGGAGTTGGCCACACCCCTAGCTATGCTGGAAACAGTTTAGCCTTATCAGAACATAATTTACTAGGTCTTACCTTAAAATTTGGCATTATAACATGCAATTAAGACTACTAAAAACAATTTTACATGGAAAGTGTGTAAGAAGAGTAGAATGTGTTTTTTTTTTTAAAGTTATAAAATGTTGTTGCTTCTTTAAAATTTCTGAGTCATCATTTTGGCAAAATAAATAATTTATGGCAATCTGGAATTCCAAAATCAAAGTTCAGTTTCAAAACTGTCTTTCATAAGGCCTGGCTTTCTGGATGAGAGCCGCTGAAAACATTTAGAAGAGAAGTAAATAGGATTATTTTACATATTTAGGTACATGGGATTGCCAAAATGATGTTCAATCTTCTTTAGGTCCTATTTTTGTGAATAATACTTATATTCCTAAATTATATGGAATTTCTAAAATTCTAATGTCTAAATATATATTATCTATTATAATTATGGTTATTATGTTGTTATTGTAAATCACAAAAAATAACAAAATTTCCTTGTCATCACTATGCACCTAATTTGGAAAAACAACTGGTATCCAACAAGATATAAGTCAAATGTTAATTAAGCATGGACTCACAGAGAAACAGGATGGCCACTTTTTCCTTCATGGGTCCTTACAGCTTTTATTATTAAAAGTTCTGCATTCTATGACTCATCATGGAAAAGACATAATGGTCCAAATTAAATACATTGGTGTAGTGATTTACAAATTAAGAAAATAGTTTATAACTAATGCTTGATTCCATATTACTGGAAAAACAAAGCTTCAGGTACATTTGGTCACCTGGTGGGACATTTAAACATTTTATAAAGGCATTTCATTTAATTATTATTTTTAATGCATGTTTTCTGATTGTATAAAAGCTTTCCCATGCAAGACGGCTGATGTTATAACAGTAGATTATTATGCAAAAGTGTATTTTCACCAAGTAAAAAGGATCTTCTTGAGAACATTGGAGAAATACTATCCTTGCCATCCACACTACAACAAAACTCAGGACCTTGGGCTTTAGGTTCATGATCTTACAACTGAAAAGGGTCTGTTCACACTTTTGTAACTGTGCATCCCTTGGAACCCTTGAGGTAAAGCTAACCAGAGAAATTTCTCCCAAGAAAACAGCACTCCTTGATGTGAACAGTTTTTCCCAAGTTCACAGATTTAGACTTTTACTGTCATGAAACTCTTATCTTTGAATTTTTTTTTCTTGCTTATGCCTCTAGGAACAATAGAAGTGGAAAAGGTATCTCTTGTGTGCACTTATGGGGCATAATTTTATTTGTGAAGGAGTTTGCAGCCAGCCTTATACATGGAAAACCTTATACTTTGATAGATAAAGGATAAAGGCCCAATATAGGTAAGAAACTTTAATGGCACATGTGTTGCCTAATAATGAGTCAAAAACAAAACATTGGTTCACTCCTCTTAATCCATTATGGGTTAAAGAGAACATTGCTAGAAGGCCTTCACACTTCTAAAAGGGCATCATTTGTTAGGTCATTTTCCCATGGTTTAAAATAAAAGAAGTAATGATTAGAAATGTGTCCCTCATGATGGATTCTATAGAAAATTCTACTGCAGAGGTTACAGTCACAAAACAGACTTTAAATTATCTTGTGAAAGTTATGCTAAATAATAAAATTAGCTAAACAGAAAAGTTACCTGTGCAGCTGCTGGCACTTGTAGCCTATGGGGAAACACATCAAATGAAGATTATAGAAACTCAGTGGTAAGGGATTGATGAAGAAATTCCTTAGTCAAGTGAGTAAACTGTTTAGCTCATCCTATGATTTGTTTAATTTTAGGAGGTTTGGTTTATGCGGATCTTGAATAAAGAGCATACACCGAACCCTTGGTAATCCTCTTAATAGTGATAATAGTAGTCTCCCCAGTGCACTGTATTCTCTCAAAGGTTTTAAATGCTTGCATGCAGCTGTCTCTAGAATGTCATATGGTATCCCTTCAACCAGAATAATGAGTGGAAATGTGCAATCATGAGGACATTGTAACCTATGAATGACATGATGAGACCAGAAATCTAAAATGATGGTACCTGAGAGTGGCACTAAGGCCATACATAAGTTTCATTCACACTCTCAACTAAGTAGGAATCTGAACAAAAAGGGGGAATTTTTTTAAACAATATTTTGGGAGACCATTGTTTTGGACTGAGCTCATGCACTAGGCCCGAAAAACCAAGCCAAACTGAAAATGGAGTTACTCATGCTAAGACTATGTATGAGGAAACACATGGATTCTAGAACAGACCAGGGTTTGTTTTTTTTCTTCTGCAAATCTGTATAACAAACATTTCTGGCAGCATAGGTATCCGTCCCCTGAAGTTCCCATTAACTCTTTTAACCAAATTGATTTCCTCTCACCTAGAGACCGTTGAGCTTCAGATAATCATGCAACAAAGGCTCCAGCTAGTTTCAGGTAAACATACCACCCCTGGCCATTGAGAAGCTACACTGTCTCCACTAGACATGGCGAGATGAGAGTTCCATGATCCCCAGTAGGTAAAGACTACGCCCCTAGCCAGCAGAAAGCAGTTACAGAAAAAAGACCATCAGCCTCTCTGCCTCCCATATGGATTTATGGGTATCATTTCTCTTGGGAAAGATGAGACAGAAAAATACACAGTGGAGGCAGGGAACATAAGGCTGATTCACACTTCAGCTAAAAAGGAAATATTCACTCCATAGAGCATAGGCCAAGTAAATGACTTTGTAACTTTACCTCACTGTCTCAGTTTACATAAGGTGTACCTCAAGTAAACAATGGAATCCTCTAGGAGGTATTTAAACTCCCCCAATTTTTTTAACAGAGCCTTTGAGCTCCTATGCTCAGGTCTGCTCCCACACTGTAAAGTATACTTTAAAAAAAAACAAATTTTTTTAATTATAAATTTTTATTAGACTTTAAGTTCTGAGATACATGTGCAGAATGTGCAGGTTTGTTACATAGGTATACACGTGCCATGCTGGTTTGCTGCACCCATCAACCCATCATCTATGTTAGGTATTTCTCCTAATTATATCTATCCCCAAGTTCCCAAATCACTGAGAAGCCCTGGTGTGTGATGTTCCCCTCCCCACATAAATGTTCTTATTGTTCATCTCCCACTTATGAGTGAGAACATGTGGTGTTTGGTTTTCTGTTCCTCTTTTATTTTGCTGAGAATGATCGTTTCCAGCTTCATCCATGTTCCTACAGAGGACATGAACTCATCTTTATTTATGGCTGAATAGGATTCCATGGTGTATATGTGCCACATTTTCTTTATCCAGTCTATCATTGATGGGCATTTGGGTAGGTTCAAAGTCTTTGCTATGTGAATAGTGTGGCAATAAACACATGTGTGCATGTGTCTTTATAGTAGAATGCTTTATAATCCTTTGGGTATATACCCAGTAATGGGAATGCTGGGTCAAATGGTATTTCTGCTTCTAGATCCTTGAGGAATCGTGACACTGTTTTCCACAATGGATGAACTAGTGTACACTCCCACCAACAGTGTAAAAGCATTCCTATTTCTCCACATCCTCTCCAGCATCTGTTGTTTCCTGAATTTTTAATGATTGCCATTCTAGCTGGCATGAGATGGTATCTCATTGTGGTTTTGATTTGCACTTCTCTAAAGACCAGTGATGATGAGCTTCTTTTCATATGTTTATTGGCCACATAAATGTCTCCTTTTGAGAAGTCTCTTCATATCCTTAGCCCACTTTTTTGATGGAATTGTTTGTTTGTTTGTTTCTTGTAAATTTGTTTAAGTCACTTGTAGGTTTTGGAATATTAGCCCTTTGTCAGATGGGTAGCTTGAAAAATTTTCTCCCATTCTGTAGGTTGCCTATTCACTCTGATGATAGTTTTTTGCTGTGTAGGAATTATTTAGTTTAATTAGATCCCATTTGTCAATTTTGACTTTTGTTGCCATTGCTTTAAGTGTTTTAGTGATGAAGTCTTTGCCCATGCCTATGTCCTGAATGGTATTGCCTAGGTTTTCTTCTAGAGTTTTTATGGTTTTAGGTCTTGGGTTTAAGTGTTTTAGTGATGAAGTCTTTGCCCATGCCTAATGTCCTGAATGGTATTGCCTAGTTTTCTTCTAGAGTTTTTATGGTTTTAGGTCTTGGGTTTAAGTCTTTAATCCATCTTGAGTTAATTTTGTATAAGGTGTAATAAAGGGGTCCAGTTTCAGTTTTCTTCTGCATATGGCTAGCCAGTTTTTCCAACACCATTTACTAAATGGGGAATCCTTTCCCCATTGCTTGTTTTTGTCTGGTTTGTCAAAGATCAGATGGTTGTAGACATGTGGCATTATTTCCAAGGCCCTCTGTTCTGTTCCACTGGTCTATATGTCTGTTTCATTACCAGTACCATGTTGCTTTGGTTACTGTAGCCTTGTAGTATAGTTTGAAGTCTGGTAGCATGACTGGATGCCTCTGGTAGCATGGTAGGATGCCTCCAGCTTTATTCTTTTTGCTTACGATTAGCTTTGCTATATGGGCTCCTTTTTGGATCCATATGAAATTAAAAGCAGCCTTTTCTAATTCTATGATGAAAGTCAATGGTCGCTTGATAGGTATAGCATTGAATCTATAAATTACTTTGGGCAATATGACCATTTTCATTACATTGATTCTTCCTATCAACGAACATAGAATGTTTTCCTATTTGTTTTGCCCTGTCTTATTTCCTTGAGCAGTGGTTTGTAGTTCACACAGTCCCACATTTCTTAGAGTCTTTGTTCATTCCTTTTCATTCCTTTTTCTCTAATCTTGTCTTCATGCTTTATTTCATTAAGTTGAACTTCAGTCTCTGATATCCTTTCTTTTATTTGATTGATTTGCCCATTGATACTTGTGTTTGCTTCACAAAGTTTTTGTCCTGTGTTTTTCAGCTGCATCGGGTTATTTATATTCTTCTCTAACTGAGATATTCTAGTTAGCAATTTCTTTAACCTTTTTCAAGATTCTTAGCTTCCTTGCATTGGGTTAGAACATGCTCCTTTAGCTTGAAGGAGTCAGTCTCTTAGTAGAGCTCAAGTAGTGTGCTGGAAGATCCGCTGCTCTTTTTATAGCCAGCAAGCAGGAATGTTTTAAGTCCGCTGAAGCTGTGTGTACAGCTGCCTTTTCCCCCAGGTCCTCTGTCCCAGAGAGTTGGGAGTTTTATCTATAAGCCTCTGACTTGGGCTGCTGCCTTTCTTTCAGGGGTGCCCTATCCAGAAAGGAGGAACCTAGAAAAGCAGGCTGGCTACAGTGGCTTTGCAGAAGAGCAGTGGGCTCTGCCCAGTTCAAACTTCCCTGTGGCTTTGTTTACACTGAGGGGAAAACTGTCTACTCAAGCCTCAGTAATAGGGGAATGCCCCTCCTCCACATCAAACTCAGATTGACTTCAGACTGCTGTTCTGGCAGCAAGAATTTCTATCCAGTGCATATTAGTTTGCTGGGCTCTGTAAGGGTGGGATACACTGAGCTAGATCATTTGGCTCCCGGCTTTAGTCTACTTTCCAGGTAACTGAACAGTTCTATCTTGCTGGCACCACTGGGGTATGAAAAAAACTCCTGAAGCTAGCTTGGTGTCTGCCCAAATGGCTGCCCATTTTTGTGCTTGAAATCCGGGCTCTGGTGGTGTAGGCACCTGAGGGAATCTCCTGGTCTGCAGCTGATCAAAAGCATGGGAAGAGCATAGTATCTTGGCTAGAATGCACCATTCCTCATGGTACTGTCCCTCACAGTTTCCCTGGGCTAGAAGAAGAAGTTCCCTGGCCCTTGTACTTTCTGGATGAGGCAACACCCCACCCCACACTGCTTTGGCTCACCCTCCATGGGCTGCACCCACTATCTATGAAGTCCCAATGAGATGAGCCAGATACTTCAGTTGGAAATGCAGAATTCACCTGCCTTCTGCATTGATGTCACTGGGAGCTGCAGATCAGAGCTGTTCCTATTCAGCCATTTTGCCAGCCACCTCCCTGTAATTTCATTTTCATTAAATCCCTTCATTCTCTCTTTGCTTTGTTTGTGCGTTTTGTCCAATTTTTTGTTCAAGACACCAAGAACCTGGACACCCTCTACTGTTAACAGGAGGGTTTTACAAAACTGTAGAATTATTTTGTGTTTACACTAAATTTAATGTAACCAGTAGAAAAGAAAAACAGTGATTTTAAGGGAAAGGGTATAATAGCAAGAATGACATCTCTGAGTAACCAGATGCAATGGGATATAGGAACAAGTTAAGGTGTGAGCTTAGGAAGCAGAAATGCTTTTATCTTTGCAAGAAAAGAGGAGAAACCAACTCTATAGGGACATATGGAAATGGAGATAGCTTTTTTATGAACAATCGTGGTTGCTTTGTTTTTTTTAGAGAAGTAAGAAGTAAGATAATTGACTAAGAGTTAAATACTGAGCAGGATGAGAGTTCTTTTTTTTTTTTTTTTTTTTAAATATTAAACCTTTATCAGAGTAGAAAGTAAACCTACCAGGATAACATAATTACAGTTTAGAAAGCCTATTTAAAAGCTGTGGCTGTGAAATTTCAGTCAGCATCATTGTTTTACAAATGCATTCAGCAAGTTCGCTGTAGGCCTTCTTGCTGTACTCTACAGTTTACATCAAAAGTTTAGTTTAAAGAGGGTTGTTTCTATAAGAAAAAAGGGCCACTGAAGTAAGAACACTTTCAATTAATTAAATGGTTGTAGTAATGAGAGGGGAGAACCCCTCACCTCCTTCTGCTTCCCAGTCTCCCTCCTGCCTAGCCTCCAGATGGGAAGGAAGGTGAAAAAGAAATGAAATACCAAAGAGCTTGAACACATGGTCAGGCGACTTGCTGATGCCACTGACCAGGAAATAAAGAGGCCCAAAGACGGGGAAGATGACTCCCTTTTCAGTTCCCAGAGTCTCTGCTATCTGTAAGCCTTGAAAGAGTTGCAAATGACTGTTATCACTACTGCCTGGAGCCCGGCACTGGGTCACAACCCCACATTTGCACAACCCAGGCACCCTCCTGGAAATACTGCCAACTAATAAGACTGCCTTTGTCTTGTCTCTGTAAGCCCTCTTCTCTGCCTGTTCCTGCTTGTGCTGCATATGAACCAGCAAATCAATGAAGCCAAAGATTGTAAGGTCAAAAAGTCCAGCCAATGGACAATGACACAGTTTCACCTCAGTTTCCCATTTCGTGTTGTATGCCTATAAAAGGGGAAAGAAGCTGCTTCTCTGGGACCTCAGTGAATAAGGCTTTAGCCCCCTGCAGCTCCCGGCCAAATAAAAAGCCACTTCCTTCCTCACTTTGGAGTTCCAGAGGTTTGTTTCCCACCACTCTTGCTTTAGTAATACACCACAAAATTAAGCAGTTTAAAGATAGAAGAGAGGACATAGGTAATGGTAAATAATGACTGAAAGTTGCCAGGAATTTGAAAATAGCACTGACATGGGAGAAATAAAAAGACAGCTTGAAAGTTAGGTGGTGTTATTAAGAGAGGGAGATACTTAAATTATGAATTTCAGAGGTGGTATACCTATATTTTGTTGTCAGTAAATACCAAATCACCAAATAAAGAATAAGAGGCTGAGGTTAAGTGAAGAAAAAGGTCTTTAGAAATGAGGAAGTGAAAAGAATACAGACACTAGGTGTTTGCTATGTATTCTCCATTGATACTGAAGTCATAACAAATGACTTAAACCTAACTGTATATTTTAAGGGAGAAGAGAGGAATACAATATGTAAGTGGGTAATGAAAAGGGGAAGGAGGCAGAGTGAAAGCAGCACATCTTTGGGTTATGTGGCACATAATGTGGAGGAGGAAAAGAGACATATCACCTTCAGAAGCAAGGACTCAGTGTCTTCATTTGGCAGCCTGAATTCAGTTATACTAGGAACAAAAAGAACTTTGAAAAATGAATATAGGAGATTTTATAGCTAGTATATTATGATTTTCTGAAGGCATACTGTAATTTTTTTGAATATATGTGTCTCCCAGGTATGTAAAAGATAGTGTCTGATAAGAGAATAAACAAAAATGTATAGTTATATGAGATAAGATCATGATGAATGAATGACCTAGAAGGTTTATAATTCTAATGGCAAGATATAAAAGCATATGCAAAATGATTGTCTGAATGGTCTCAGAGGAATTAGTTTATTTTACTCTCTGAGCATGTTTTTAAATGAATCATTAGTGCTAAGGCAGGGGCAAGAGCAGACACTTCAGCATGTGGGTGGATGCAAGAAGACAGGAATTCAGGAACTGAGTGAAGAAGAGAACAAGTGTGTTATAAACAAGGCCAACAGCCCATATCATCCAAAGTAGTAATCATGACAAAATAGTGCTGACTTGATGATTTCTTGCCAAGTTATTTTCCTAAAGTTGCCCATCTTATGCATAGAATTTACTTCCAACATTGAAAATGAACTGTTTTTCTATATACAGATGGGCTCATTAATGCACCATCATTCTCTATGCGTCGCCTCCACCTTTTTATCAATATATGAGGACACAGTGGCCTTTTTTGGGGATACTAGAGTAATGAAGAAGTAACTCATATAATTCACTTTTCATGTTCTTCTAAGCCTTTTTACTAGAGTGCCAGTGAACAGCTTGCTGCTCTAGATAATCTACATCACATTGTTATCTTGCTATTTTGCCACGGAGGACATTGTTTTAAAAATACAAACATGTTATTGAAATATTTACTGTTAATTATCAGTGCTATAGCATATACAATAATTATTATGCAAATCAAAAGTTTTTCACTTATTAGATAGGTTTTTAATTAACATTTTTCTAAAACTTTTAACACTATTAAAAAACAAACCCAGTTGTCTCTTAGCATTCACCAGGGATTTGAACCACATGAATGTCAGTCTGTGAATGCTTAAGTTAGTCCCCTACATCTGCAGGTTCCACATCTGCAAATTAAAGCAAATGCTGATCAAAAGAATGTATTTAGTCTATGGTTGGTTGAATCCATGGATGCAGCACCCATGGATACTGAGGGCTAATGGAAATGATAAAATAGTTTTATTTTAAATGACATACGATTTCAAAGAAACAATATTTATTTTGTGATTGTTTTAGACTGGGCCACACTTACCGATACATTGTTGCTGCCCACGGACCAGGACATTCCCAGTGGAGGAGCCCCATGGGTCGCCAGCGTGACCCTTTCGGCTGGCGCGGCTTTTTTGCCGGCGCCTCGGCTTGGCAGCTCTTGGTGCGGAGTAAACGGGACTGAGTCTCCTTTTGGATGATGTTTGGCGCTCTGGGAAGTCAGAGCAGTCCATCCAGCCGATTGAAAAAGGGACTGAGAAGCCAGACCGGAGACCCCCAGGCAGAAAAGCACCACGAATTTCAACGCTGCTGTCTTGGCTGGCGTTGCGAGTCGCACAGTGAAAAGTACATAGATTCCGGAGCTGGGAATTAACAAGCTGGACGTCCACTCAGAGACCTAATTTGAAAGTTAGTAATTACAAAGACGACAGATGGATAAAACCATAAAGATGCCAAGAAGCCACCGTAAAAAAACTGAGAACACTCAAAATCAGAAAGTCTCTCCTACAGAGGACCCTAGTTCCTCATCAGTAACGGAGCAAGGCTTGATGGAAAACGAGTGTGAAGAATCATCAGAATTAGACTTCAAAAAGTGGATAATAAGAAACCTCTGTGAGCTAAAAGAATATGTTCTAAACCAATGCAAAGAAACTAATAACTTTGAAAAAAGATTTGATGAAATGCTAACGAGAATGGACAATTTAGAGAAGAACATAAACGAATTAATGGAGCTGAAAAACACAATACGAGAAATCCGTGAAGTATGCACAAGTTTTACCAGTCGAATTGATCAAGTAGAAGAAAGGAT